>CAUYRT010083929.1:0-13684 GCA_963574885.1 Lepilemur ruficaudatus | reverse complement strand
TAATTTCTTTCTTTCTATTTATAGTAGAGACGGGGTCTCACTCTTGCTCAGGCTGGTTTCGAACTCCTGACCTTGAGCGATCCGCCCGCCTCGGCCTCCCAGAGTGCTAGGATTACAGGCGTGAGCCACCGCGCCCGGCTAATGCTACGTTTTTGAATAATTTACCTTCTAAGACTTCCGTTGTTACAGGCATCCCTTCTGCATGCCTCTCCCTGGGCCACGGCAGACTTGCTGCCGCACAAATGCTTCTCTTCTCGGACTGCACCTCCCACAGGCTTTGCCCTGTGACCGCCGGTGGCGCAGAGGGCCCACTCTTCTCTCGCCATCTCTAGGCAGGGCTGCTACATCCTGAGGCCCCATCATGTGCGTGAGAAGCTGAAAGGTGGCCCAGAAGGCTACTATTGTTTTCTCCTGCCTGTCATTAGTTTGCTGTTGATTTCCTAAAAATAGACTTTACCTTTTAATAACTTCTTAGCTTGCTATCACTGCTTGGCCCAACACTGTGGGATAGACAGACAGGCCAGGAGCCCCACGCCTGCTGCGAGTCCCTCCGGGAGCAAGGTCTGTAGGGAAGGGCATCCCAGAGGGCCCAGGTGAGCCCCACACTGAAAGGAGAGACGTTGATCCCCTCTGCTCTGACCTGGGGCTGAGCTCTAAGGGACAGGAGTCCCTTCTGCTCTGAGCTGCCTCTAAGCAGGAAACGAAGGCCTGCAGGAGAGGGGCTAAGGCGCTGGCCGGCCTGGCAGGCGGGGCCGTGTTGCTAAGGAGTGGGAGGCCTCCAGCAGGGAGCCTTGGCAGCTGGGGGGCTCCCCACACTGTCTGGATGGACGAGGAAGTTACTTTCTTCCTCCCTAGCAGCTTGAGAGGTGATTACTGGAACCACTTACTCCCTTAACAAGATCAAGTTTCTGTCCAGGTTGGCAAAGGGCAGTGCAAAAGGGAACCGACTTTGCCTCTCAAATCTCCTTACCCAGGACCTAAGATTAACTCTTCCCTTGGATAGGGTCTCTCTCTGTTTCTAGCTGTGTCGGGCTGGGATTTGATCCTGTTAAGGTAGAGAGAGGGCAGGTCGTTGCCACGCAGCGGCAGTGGGAGCACAAAGGCAAGGAAAGCCGTGCAGGGGCGTAGGCTGAGCAGTCAGCACGCTCAGGTCCACATGGCACCTGCCAGGGGCGGCCTCTCCCACAGAAACCACGCTGCCCTTCACCTCCAGCGCCCTGCCAAGGACGTCACCATTCCTGGGGCATCTGCTGCCGCCGGGAGCCAGCAGGTGACGGCCCCTCCTCCAGGAGTGGCCAAGATGATAGTCCTCTCCCTGTGCCGCCGCGGTGGTAGAGCGGACTTGGGGACACGAAAACCCAGGTTCACATTACATCCTTCCACTTCTTAGATGTCTTCCTGGACAAAAGGTTTAATTTTCCAGGCCTCAGTTTCATCTGCGACAGTGGAGAAATGGCTACTTTGTGGGGTTTTTGTGCCTGTCATTTGGGGAGTTCTTAAATTGTCCTTCAGTGAGGCTTAAAGAAGATGCAAGGTCACTTTGCATAGAGGAGACCCTCGATGAACTCAGTGAATTGGAAATATTACACCCATCTCCCCCTCCCAGGGAGAGCTTGTTGACCAGTGCCCACCAAGATGGAAATGCCGTGATCCTCTCTTATGCAACAGTGGGTCTCGCCACTGCATCCCCAGGTGGGGTCGGGGAGGGCTGGGGCAGGAGGGGAGGTTTGGTGGGGTTCCACACTGGCTGCGGCAGTGAGGCCCCAAAGCTCCCGATCCAGCAGCCTAAGGTGTGGGAGGCTCTGCTCCTCTCCTGGCTCGGGCCTATTTTCTGGTCCTGGGGACAGCTGGTCTCCCCCCACTCAGCATCACTTTACAGTGACATTCGACCCCTTCAGCCTCCTCTGCAGCTGAAACGTGGGGGCCGGGCTGAGTCACCTGCAAGGGCTGCCCAGCCGGGCCTGGGGTCTCTGAAGGAGGCCAGCTCGGGGGTGGAGAGTGTGGGGCCACCCAGCCGGCCGCACTCCCCCTTGGGTATTAGGACAAGGTGGAAGGCAGAGGAGGTGGGTATTGGGAAGCGTCGGGAAGCTTCCAGAAACCTGAAATTCCCACCCTCGGTGTTGTGCCTTAAGGGCTTCCTGGGACATTTATATTTCCACCTAGTTGGTCTGATGAACTCTGAGCACCGTTTGCACCCATAGCCCTGTGCTGCCTCGGCCCTGGAGGTGGGCTTCTCTCAGGCAGCTCCCGGGGCTGCTGGTCTGAGTCAATTTCAGGGTCAAATACTCTACGCCCTGGGGTGGCCTAAAACAGCAGGTATGTATTTTCACCCAGTTCTGGAAGGCAGACGTCCAAATCAAGGCGTTAGAGAGCCGCCTTCCCTCCAATCCATCCCTGCCTCTTCCATCTTCGGTGGCCCCAGGTGCCCTGGGGTTGTGGCCATGTGTCGCCTGTCTCTGCCTCCAACTTCCCCTGACCTCCCTCCTCCCTCCCTCTCTGCCTTTCTCTCAGAAGGACGCTTGCCACCGGATTAAAGCTCAGCGGGATAATCCAGGCTGATACAGTCTCTAGATCCTTAATTTAATTACATCAGCGAAGAATCTTTTTCCAAATAAAGTCTCATTCACAGATTCTGGAATGTGGACGTGGCCTTTTGGGGCCACCATTCAGTCCACTGCCGAGGCGGCGAGTGAGCCCGGGGGGCGGCCACCGCCGAGTTCCCGGCTGCCCTCCCAGGGCCCTCGGTGGTGGGGAACGGTCTGCTCTGGCCGCCCCACCCGCGTCCGCATCCTCCTCCTCCAGCACCTTTCCCTCATCTTGTTATACGAACCCCTCCCCGTCTTGAACACAAAAACTAAAGTTCATCCTATGTTCCTTAGCCCCCAGACTGCCCAGAAAAGCAGCCCACAGCCCTGTGTCACCCCCACGGCCCCTCCTTGCTCCGAGCCTTCTGCGGCTTTCCTAAGGGCAGCCTTGGCCACACAGTTGCGGGGGAGCCTCTCTCAGGTCCCGGCACCCCCTGTGCTGTGTGCGGTGGAGCCTCGCCTCCCTCTGCCTCGTGACAGCTCCCTGTGGAGAACCCGTAGGCCCATGGACAGACCTGGGGGCTCAGTTCGCCCCCCACTAGCCGTGCGAGGCTTTGCTCGAGGCGCTGTCTGGGTCCTGGCATGCTTAGTGGCACCACGCCGGGTGTCACAGACCCAGGAGGGTTGGACGGGACGGAGCAGCGGCAGGTGGCTGTGAGCTGCAGAGGGCACAGAGTCGGAGGGACCCTTTCTGTTCCGCCCCACCCAGGTCTCAGGTCCCGGTCAGCGTGCATGCGTGTGACTCCTCCATGGCAACGGTGGGCTGCCCTCCATCGTGAAGGGGAGCAGGGCTCCCACCCCCACACTCTGCTTCGAGGGCGAGATGGAGCCAGAGACGGGGCCTGACCACTGTCCAGGGCCCAGGACTCCTTGCTGGGCGCAGGCCTCATGGTTTCCGTGTGGGTTGAGGTTTCTTCCTGTGAAGTCTCCTTCAGCAGCTGTGACAGGGCCAGGCCATCAGAGCTGGGTAATGAGCCGCCCGTGCCTGCTGCTTGCTGGCTGGCAGGATGGAGCGTGTCTGCCGCTGACATTCTGTGTGCATGGGTTACAACATCTCTCCTGAATTATTTACCAGCTTCCAGGAGGCCAAACAATCATTGCGGTGTCTTGTTACCGGTGTGCCCAGCCTCTCCGTGGTGGGGCAGGGAAGGTGTTCCCAGGGCCAGGGCTGGCAGGGAAAAGCCGATCGGTTTCAGGGCTTTGCATCTCTGCATTTCGGGAAGCCACAGGGAACTGGAAATGCCCTTCTCAGAGAAGTCAGCAGGAGAAGTCTTTAGAAAGTTCTCCCACGGAGAAGCACGAGCCTGGTATTCCTTTGCTTTCTGCCCTGGCCCCTGCTGAGGGCCCCCATTCTGCAGGAGGCCTGGGGAGATTCAGCCCGTCCCAACCCTGCTCCGGGCAGTGGCCTGTCCATGCCCCACGGCAGGGCTGGGGTGCACTCGGGCCCTGGGTGTCCTGGGGGTGTTGCGGGCTGTTCCGTGTGCCTGCCTGTCCTCTGTGAGGGTGTGTGGGTGACTCTCCGCATGGCGCATGAGGAAGCCGCCGTGATGGGGCAGAACCAGCACCCCACAATGATCCCATCCAGTTTTGGTCACTCGCGGTGGTGGGAAGGGCCAAGGGTGCTGGTCCGAGTCTTCACGATGACCCTTCAGGCCCCTCCCCGCAAAGGGACCTTGTGATCAGTCCCCTCAGGCAGTTTTCTCTTGGGCCACCCCTGCTGCTGGCTGTCCTGTCTCTCCCTCAAGGCCTCAGGGCCACCCTGCCCCAGGCCCAGCGTTGTCTTCCTCACTCTCCCACCCTCGGGCCAACGTCCAAGCTGCCCCTGAGATTCGAGCTCAGCCAAGGTGAGCCCAGGTGCATACATCTGAGCATGTACCCCAGCAGCCCTTTCCTGGGCATAGAGTTCTTTTTAAGACAGATTTCTCTTTAAAGAAATGACATTCAGGGTGAAGGACACTTGTCTGTATCCTGCAGAGAGGCAGGTCAGTAGCATGCACCAGAGGAGTTTAGCTGACCATTAAAGCCTGCAGGGCCTGGCACAGGGTCATCCCGCGGGTTCTGGCAGAGCCAATGAACCCAAACCCCCCCCTCGTGTCGACACCTGCACCCTCCTGGCAAAGGGAGGCAGGCAGCGTGCACAGCGATTTGGCTCGGATCTGAGCTTATGGAGGAGTCTGTTTTGTGGACAGATTCTTCTCACGCATTTAAGATATTCAAATTAAAATTATTTTTAATAGCTTGAATTAGAAATAGAAATAATGTCCCTTAGTAAGCAGGGTAGATACATCTTTGGCTGGCACTTAAGGTTCTCCCAGACAGGCTGTTTTTCACATAGAAGAGGGAGAGAGGTAAATCAGATAAGCCGCACGTCTTAGCTCAGAAACCTGAAAGCAAAAGCTGTCTGTCCCCTGCTCCCTTCCTCCTGCCCCAGGCTGGGCGGATTCCTCTGATTTTGGAAGAATTGGGAAGGTTTGAGTATGAAAACAACAATAAAACAACAACCCACCCTGAAGGCTTGATGTAGAAATCTGTGCTCGTGTTTTTGTGAATGTCCATCTGGTTTGTGACTGTCTGTGTGGGAATAGGAGTGAGTCTCGGTATTTGTCCATGCCGTGTGCATGTGTCTGTCTGTTAGTTAGCGATTGCTGTGTAACAAACGGCCTCAAGACTTAGAGGCCTAGAACAACAGACACGTATCATCTTGCGGTTTCTGTGGGTCGGGAATTTGGGCACAGCTCCGTTGGATGCCTCTGCCTTAAGGTTTTCATGAAGTCTGCAGCCAGGGAGGGGGCTGGGGCTGCGTTCTCATCAGATGGCTCCACTCAGGAATGACCTAATTCTGTGTTCTCACAGATGGTTGCTGGCAGAATTCAGTTCTTTGCTGGCTGTTGGTCGGGGTCTGCCCTCCATTTCCTGCCACGGGTGCCTTTGTACAGAAGCTTACAACTTGGTAGCTAGCTTCCCTCAGAGCCAGCCAGAGGGCAAGAGAGGGGCGAGCAGGACAGAAGCCACAGGTTTTTAGGTAACCTAACCTTGGAAGCGACAGCTCATCACTTTTGTGTATTGTATTTGTTAGAAGCAGGTCCAGCCCACACTGGAAGGAAGGAGATGCCCAAGGACCTGGATACCAGGAGGTGAGGACCATTTGGGAGGCTGCCTACTGGTCTTCTCTTCCCAGGGCAGTGTCTATGTGTTGAGCGGGGTATGCAATTTTGGTTTTGCAGGAGCTGCTAACATCCAAAGATTTATAGATCGGGAGCATGCTCTTTCTGGCTAGCTGGGAGGGAGAGCGCCGTTTAATGGTCCATTAGTTTATTTGACTTGTATATTTTGCAAACAACTTGCTCCTGCCTGTGATAGAGCATCCCTTGCACTCCGTAGATTACAGATCCGTGTAACAGCAGGCAGCCCTCTATATGCGAAAACGCCAGCTATAAAGTGTGAGCAGGAAAAGATGTTTTTGCCGATGGCTGTAGGGTCGCAGATGGGGGCTCTGCCTGAAAGGTAGGACTTTATCCTGCGGGGCAGCTGGGCCAGATCCACACTAATGAGTCCACAGCTTGCGCTTGCCCCGGAGACATCGAGGTCTCGAGACAGCGAGCTCCTGGTTCCTTCTGCTGTGAGAATGACTTGGCAAGGTTCACCTGAGGGGAGATAACCCCGCCAGGCGGGCCGGGCAGCTCCTTAGCCCCTGGGCTGCGTCTTTGGGAGGATAAGGAGGGATCCAGGCACTCTCTTCCCTTTCCCGAACAAGGACATATTTTAAAGCAACTCAGAGTCCCAGGAATTTACAGGGCATGTTTTGGGCATGTCATCCCATTCCCTTTAACTAAAGGGGCATCCCAGGCAAGACCACTTTGGGTCTGGGCCATCTGCTTCTTGACCCCTTCCCTTCCCCCATAATCTTCTGCCCTTTCAGGGAACCCCACTCAATCTGGAGGGAGTGTCTGGTTTTTCTGGGAATGTAATGTAGCAGAAAGCGCATGGCTTTGGGACTGGACGGACCCTTTAGGATCCTGGCTGCCTGACTTCCCAGCTGTGAGGCCTCAGTTTTCACCTCTGTAAGATGGGGATAGTGTCACCGGCCTTGTGAGATTGTGTGAGGATTAAATAATGTACATAGACAAAGGGCCTGGCAGAATTACAGACATATCATGGTCACATATCAGTTCTCTTCTGCCCCAACCAAAAAAAAAAAAAACCCAAACTTTTCTTCTAGTATCGAACGCTGACTTTTCAGGGGGTCTTGCTGTGAAAGGGAATTCCTTTCAGTGCGGGATGTGAGGAAAGTGGAAAGGGGTCTGTGTTTGCAGGGGCTGGGGCGGGACTCAGTGGAGGTCGACAGGACACAGGTTCTGTTTGGGGGTATCAGAGGAGCCTTAGCGAGTGCTGTAGACGGTCAGTTTGTGTCACCCAGATTCATATGTTGAAGTCCTGCCCCTCAATATCATGGTATTTGGAGATGGACCTTTGGGAGGTAATTACAGTCAGATGAGGTCATGAGGGTGGGGCCCTCGTGATGGGATTAGCGCCCTTATAAGACACCAGAGCGCTCTCTTATACTCTCTCTGCCATGTGAGGACACACCAAGGAGGAGGCCATCTGCAAGCCAGGAAGAGAGGCGTCACTAAGAACCAAATCTACCAAGACCTTGATCTTGGACTTCCAGCCTCCAGCACTGTCAGAAATTAATATCTGTTATTTAGGCTGCCAAGTCTGCGGTATTTTGTTACAGCAGTCGGAGGTGACCGAGACAGAGAAGCTTCCCAGCTGACTCTCCTGAGATTTCTGCCTCGCCGGTGGTAGCTGCTGTCCGGAGTTGTTGCAAGACATCTCTTTCTGTCAGAGGCTGGGACCCAGAGCCACAGGACGGGAAAGATGGCACCCTTCTTAGGAAAAGGTTGCCTGTCATTCAGCAGAAGAGAGGATGGCAGAGGGACAGTTATAGAGTGGGTGGGAGCCCCTGGCATCGGGTGGCCTGTCATACCTGAGAGAAAGGTACACAGGTAGACGCTGAGCTGGGCAAGCCTGAGCGCCTGTCTTTGAGTAGCGATTACATCATGTTCTTCCAATGGCCGGTAGCACTAGGGAGACTGAGTCTGTCACTGAAACCTGCAGCTTTGGCAAGGATTCCAGCTGGCTGCCTCCGGGTCCCCCTGTGCACCCCACATGCCCCCCACTCCAGCTGCTGGACTAGGGGGCCAGGCAGCCCCTAGCAGGCTGTGCCCCGGGGGACGCTGCTCCCTCCCCATGGGCTGCGTTGCCCCGCAGCCTCCCTAGAAGATGTGCCCTTTTGTTGTTAACTTATTTTTGTCTTGTCTGGGAGCATTATGCTTCTTTCCAGCAGGGATGGGGAAGAGGGACAAAAAAGGGAAATGATTTGCTGTCATTGTATCCACGAAATGTACATTTTCTTTGTGTGGCTGAAACGTCTGACCGTCCGAACGCTTTGAGAGTTTCTCTGAAACGGTCTAATTGCGTGATCTCGGTCCTGGCGTGGTGCCTGCATCTGCCTTTTCATGGATTTGAATTGAGAGGGGCCGTCAGGGGAGACTTTCTTAACTTTGGGATATTTTTAGCAAATCAGAGTTTGCTTTTCTGGGTCGACTCTCGCCTCTCTCATTGCCACCTCCCAACCTGGGCCTCTGATCCTGTCACTTGCTGTTGTCTCTGGGGCCTGGTATGAGGCCACCTCTGCTGCGGGATTAGCATCAGGACTGCACAGTCCTGACTGTCCCTTGAGCACCTAGGCCAGAGGCACCCTGCCTTGCCCTGTGCTGGGGGGCGTCATGAAGTCAGCAGTTCTCAAGATGTGGTCCTCTGAGGTTCGAGGAGATTTTCTTTGTACACTTCAATCAAAGCAACACAACACGTTGCAACAGACCGCGTGCGAACCAGACAGGAGAGCCCTTATTCTAGACCCAGGTTTTGGGCTGGTAGTGAGCTAGGGCCAGTAAAACCTGGGTCTAGAAGGAGCAGAAAGACGGCAAAATACCACTGTTAACTCAGGTTGCAGGGAGTGAGCCCAGGGGCGGGGCAGGGCGCCCCCTCCCTGTGCTGACTCTCAACTCGGGGGCTCCAGCCTCTGGGCTTCGACTCTCAGAGGACACCCGGTGGACAGGGCCCAGCCAGGCAGCTCCAGCAGGTGGCTGCCTTTCATCGTCAGTGTCACCCAGGCCTAAAAGCTCTGGTCCTTCCTCCTGCGTGATGTCACCTCCTGGGTGACCACGCTTGGGCTGATGCCCATCTCTTTCCTCCGTGTCTGCGCTTCCTCCGTCTGTCCTCTCCTGCACCCACTCTGTCGCCTCAGGCTTCCCTGAGCTGGCCCTTGGCAAGGTCCCCGATGAGTGGCTGACCTGGCAGCGCTTTCCTGAATCCCGCTGGGTGCCTCACTGGCCGCTCAGTGCTGCCCGTCCGGCTCAGTCGGGCTCGGCCTTTCCGGGACGTCTGTCCCGCAGTTCTCCGCGACGGTGGAGATGCTCCCTGCGTGCTGCGTGCAGTGCAGCGGCCAGAGCCAGGCGGGGTGGCCAGCGTGACTGGGGAGCTGAGGTTTCCACTTTGTTTCATCTAATTAATTGACATGCAAACAGCCACAGGAGCTGTATTGGACAGTGTGTCCTGGGGGGTCTTTAATACAGTCCCTGCCTTTGTGTGGCATCTCTCTTCCCTGCTCTGAGGTCCCCTGAGACTCATGCTGCCTTGTCGGGGCCTGACAGGCACATGGAACTCTTCCATCTCTTTATCCCACTCCCCCCGGAATCCTCCATCTCAGGCCATCCCCATCACAGGGGCCGGCACCCCACCTTTGCTCGGCCTCCAAACCCAGGAGTTAGATTTGGTTCCTTCTTTCTCCTGCCCTGAGCTGGTCACCTGTGCTCTTCCCTGCACCTGGGCCCATCCCCAGCCTGAAGCCTCCCTGCATCTCCACTGCCTCAACCCCCTGCCTGGACCACTGCGGCTCACCCCAACCCCTTCCTTCATTCGCCCTCACCCGACAGCCAGAAGTCCCCACTCCCTGCAAGTCCAGCTGCAACCAGAAGTCCCAGCTGCTGCGTGGCCTGGCCCGCCCACCTTCCCGCCCTCTCCCTCCCTCCCCTCCCAGTTCTCTGGGCTCCAGCTGCTCGGCCTCTGCTCCTCCGCCCCTGCCAGGCTCCGTTGCCTGTGGCAGGAATCCTCCCCTCTCTCTGCCTGGCATCAACTCTGCTCAGGTTCAAACGCGGTGTTGCCTCCTCAGGGAGGCCCTGTCCCTCCAGCCGTTGGCACAGCACGTTTTCTTTAGAGAGAGCATGTGGCCCGAGATGAAGTGATGCCCCATGTGAAACATCCGCCCTCTGGGCAGAGCTCTGCCTCCCTCTGGGCAGAGCTCTGTCTTGCTCATCACTGTTCCCGGGAAGCATTTTTGTCCGCCAGCCCTGAGTCAAGCACTTGCTCTCCCTCCCTCCCTCTCCCCTCCCCTCCCTCTCCCCTCTCTCCCCTTCGCCTTCCTCTCCCTCTCTGATCTCTTTGTCTCTATCTCTGCCTCTCCACCCCCAGCCCCCTCCCCCTCCTCTTCTCCCTCTCGCTGTTTCCCTCACTCCCCCCAATCTGTGTTGCCTCCATCTGGCCTCTGGGCTCTGATGTGACCAAGCAGGGGGTCCCACTCTGTTCCTTACCTGGCCCCTGCCCTCACCCCCACCAGAAGCATCCGGGGAAATAATTTCCATTTAGACCCAGGGGGTCCAGGGCGCCTGGATGGGTCCTTTGGTACCGTTAGGCTTCAAACAAACACCCCCTCCTGCAGCTCAGGGAGCAAATTCAGCTGCTCCTGGGGAAAGGGGCCCACTGCCCTAGCCCGTTGGAGCTGAACGGGAACTGGAGCGTGGGGAGAAGACATGGGCTGGGTGGGGACTGGGGGGTCCCAGAGACCTCAGGAGGTCCCATCTAGACCCAGGTCTGCTCTGAGCAAATTGCTGAGCGCCTAGGCTGGAGTCAGCCCCTTCCGCCAGCCCCCCTCCCCATATTACAGATCCAGCAGCAGCCAAGGCAGACTTCCCTGGAGCACCCCACGGCCCCACCCTAATTACAAGGCAGGGCCCTCCTGCTCTGTTCAGCCCTGACTTTAATTTCTCTAATTATAGCCGAGTCTCAAAGCAGCACCTCCCCCCTAATCTGCTTAATGCAGACTCAGGCTCCCCCCACTCGCACCCACCACCCCTGGCTGCTGCGTTTAACCCTTTTCCTGCCGGGGTGGCAGTTTTCCAAGGCCAAATATATACATTAAAGCTCCTAAATCCCTCAGAATGTGACTATTTGGAGACAGGGTCTTTAAAGAGGTAATTAAAATGTTAAAATGAGGTCATCAGGGTGGGCTCTAACCCAGTGTGACGTGTGTCCTTACAGGAAGAGGAGACTGGGGTGCAGACCCAGGGGAAAGACCGTATGATGAAAGTCTTACAAGCCGACGTGGGAGCCTCAGAGAAAACCAGCCCTGCTAACATCTTGGTCTTGGACTTTTAGCCTTCAGAATTGTGAAAAAATAAATTTCCGTTGTTTGAGGCACATGGTTTGTGGTACTTTGCCAATCCTAGCTGACTAGTGCGGCACCCTTGGCAGGCGGGGAGGCCGTGCAGTGCTGCCTGGGAAGCAGGGCGGCATCATGCCCTCTAGGGAGGCCCTCCAGGAGGTCAGGCTCCAGGACCAGGGGGCTCAGGTGGAGCTGCGCGTCTCTGCTGGCCTGACCCTGAGGGGTGGGGACAGCTGGTGGTCTGGGGAAGGGTCCACTTATGCATCATGGCTGGTCCACATGTGCAGTTGTGAGGTGTGCGCAGGAGAGCGTGTCTGTGGGGTCCCGTGTGTTCAAACAGGAGGGGACAGGCTGGAATCGACAGCCCTGGTGAAGGGTTATGGCGTGGCAGGGAAGGCCTGGATAGGGTGGGTGTGGTCCGGCTCCCAGCGTGGGCAGGATTTCTGCCTGGGGAGCTCCTGTCCTAACGGTGAAGCATGGCTGGGGGGCCCCCAACCAGCAGGCAGTACACCCTGCCTGACTCGTGACCCAGGGTGCTGGGTGGTTCTGTGAGGGCTCCACTCCCTGCAACGCCCCTGCCGGGTCTCACTCTGCGTCCTCCTGCCGCAGCCCTCACCCAGGCCGGCATGTTCCAGTCTTTGGTGACTTTTCTGCTGAGCCCGTAAGGGTTCTAAATTTTTGGACTATTTGTAACCAAGGCAACCCATAAATATAGCACAAACCGATTCCTGGTTCCCGAGAGGGTTTCTGTGGATTGCTGCTCAGTCCCCATCTTTCTTTTTGGCTCTCCTGGGTTGTGAGGCCCCTACGGTGATTTGCTGGAGGGACACACGGGACAGGCGGGACTCACGCAGTCTGGAGAAGTCTGTGCAAAGGTTTTGTAGGTTTCCTCCCTCTCGTGAAGGCACATACAGTGAAAAATGCAGCACCATGTGCAATACGTCTGCCCAGGGGCACCCTTTAGGGACTTAACACTCAACGATTTTGCTGGGGCTGGTCACCTAGGCAGTCCCTGCTGAGCAACTATTAAAACAACTCCCATAAGAGAAGCAGGTGTTTGTCATAAATCACATTGTTTGCATGCACGGTCTGGGCACGGTGGACCATCCTTATCAGCTAGGGGATGGAGGGACAGTTCAAGTGCCAAGCTCCCAGAAGCCAGCTCAGAGCTGGCCTTGCAGGCAGACCGGCTAAAGACAGCAGCCCCAGGCCTCATGTCCCACGAGGTCTTTTCTCAGTCTAGGACCTAGCTGGGCTCTCTCAAACAGTTAATATCTCCTGTTCCAATCTCCCTTCCCTGTCAATCAGCAATCAGACCACAGGGCTGCTCTCCTCCCAGCTCACTTTCCTCTTCTGCCAGCCGTGATCCCTGGCTCCTTCGCTCCTTGCTCTGGGGACTGTCCATCGTACTTCAGACCCAGCTGTTGAATGGGGACCTCTGTGCCTGGTTTGAGGAGCCCCTCCCTCTACTAGCTATTCCTCCTGTCTTCACTGCTGACTCTTATGCCTGTATCCACACCATTTCTACCGCACGGGGTGCGATTCCCTAATACTCTCTAATGGGGTCTTTCTTGAGGGGGGTGCTAGCCTGCGAGAAGATGAGCTCTCTCTACTGGACACCCCTCCAGGCGCCTGCCACAAACGTTCTGCGGACACAGCAGCGAGTGCCTGTGTTTGTTGTTGTGGCTGCACCCTGCAAACGGTGCCACGAGTGGGAGGAGAACAAGAACCGGGTGCTGTGTGTCGCTCCACGGAGGGGGCCGGGTGGCTTGGCAGTGGGGTGCTAGACAGCTCGCGGAGTACCCTTTGAGAGGCATTTGAAGTCTGTGCTGTGTGCAAATATTACTTTTCCAAACAAAATTTTAACTAAAATGAAGAAGAAGATGAGGAGGAGGGGAGAAATAAGAAAAAGAATAATCTTAAGAAGGAGGAGGAGGAGGAGGAGGAGGAGTGGTGGTGGTGGCAGGGCAGCTAAAAGGTGGGAACGGCCCGCATGTCCGTCACCCGGTGGATGAACGGCACGTGGTGCAGCATGCAGTGGAGCGTCCCTCCGCCATAAAAGGGACGAGGCTCCGATACACGCCGCAACGTGGAGGGACCTCGGACACGTCGTGCTAAGTGAAAGACGCCGGACGCCAAAGGTCACGTGTTATATGATTTCATGTGTATAAAATATTCACAATAGGTAAATCCACAGAGACAGAACGCAGATGAATGCTTCCCACCCAGAGGCTGTGGGGTTTTCTTCTGGGATTATGAAAATGTTTTGGAAATAGAGGTGGTGGTTGCACAACAAAATGAAGGCACTAAATGTCACTGAATTGCATATTTTAAAATAGTTAATTTTGGCTGGGCGCGGTGGCTCACGCTTGTAATCCTAGCACTCTGGGAGGCCGAGGTGGGCGGATCGCTCAAGGTCAGGAGTTCGAAACCAGCCTGAGCAAGAGCGAGACCCTGTCTCTACTATAAATAGAAAGAAATTAATTGGCCAACTAAAAATATATAGAAAAAATTATCCGGGCATGGTGGCGCATGCCTGTAGTCCCAGCTACTCGGGAGGCTGAGGCAGAAGGATTGCTTGAGCCCAGGAGTTTGA
>CAUYRT010083928.1:0-16399 GCA_963574885.1 Lepilemur ruficaudatus | reverse complement strand
AGTCTCACTCTCTTGCCTGGGCTAGAGTGAGTGCCGTGGTGTCAGCCTAGCTCACAGCAACCTCAAACTCCTGGGCTCAAGCAATCCTTCTGCCTCAGCCTCCCGAATATCTGGGACTACAGGCCTGTGCCACCATACCTGGCTAATATTTTTTATATATTTTTAGTTGGCCAATTAATTTCTTTCTATTTTTAGTAGAGATGGGGTCTCGCTCTTGCTCAGGCTGGTTTCAAACTCCTGACCTTGAGCAGCTGCCCGCCTCAGCCTCCCAGAGTGCTAGGATTACAGGCGTGAGCCACCGCGCCCGGCCTTAGTGTGTGGTTTATTCATACAAACGTTTATTTAGTCGTTTATTTAGTAAATATGTTTTGAAGTTAGATAAGCTTACTACTATCTCTTTTCCCTTTTTCCTGTAGGCCTACTGCCAGTGAGAGGTAAGAAAAGAATTTTACTGAATCTGAGTGAATAAGCCCACCTGAGTTTGCAAGAGAGTAGCAAGAATAGATTGTCTGAGGCCATTGCTCCACATGCAAAGGCCTGGGAAGGACAGAAATGGCAAGCCTGTGATTCAGAGGCTGCTGTTTTTCTAAATTGATGTGATACTCTGCAGATAGTGGCAACTCTTGGTTACATTTCTTAGTTTTCTAGTGAAAACATTAGGGAATCGTATCAGTGCTGGTGGTGATTGTGACTCAGCAGAATATTCCATAAATGGTATGCCAAAATTAAATTTCAAGTTTTGTTTTTGCTTTTGTTGTTAGATATGCTTCCTTTAAATTGAAAACATTCGTGTTTGTCGTTCTAAATGAGAAATCTCTGTGATATTTTATGTTAAAGATGTCTACAACAATGAGCCTGTAGTGTAGACTCCTGTTTAAAAAATTGTTTATATCCTTGAGGCTCACTATGCTAACCCCTGTTAATGTTAATAAAGCCCTGTAATGTCAGATATATGGTAAAGAAGCCAGGTATAGAATAAGAGATTTTAGATTAATTGCCTGATGTTGAAATGGACAAAATTTTATGATTTATTGATTTAAATAGTTCTTTCTTTGTCTTTCCTGAGCTTCATTAGCTGCTTCTGTGAGATTATGAACAGTGCTCAGTGGTCTGGATTATGGGGTTCCAGAGTTGCTGACGTGCTCCTGAAGCAAATGTATTGTTTTCTTTACTGCAGTGCAGTATGTAGTAGGATCAAGTGGTAGCTTCTGCAGTTACAAGCCCATTGTGTTTCTTTGTCTCTTAAATATCATCTGTTAATTTATTGCTAGACTTTGCAAATGTATTTGAGGAGTGTAAGTAGCATTCTCTATACACTGCTCTTGTAGTATGGATGGTAAAGATAGGGATTTCTCATCCATTCCTAGGTGTGACAGTTGAGTATTTTATGTTGTGTTCTGTCAAGCACTTTTGAAATACCTTTGATTATGAGTTTCATTTCAGCCTTATGAGTCTTGCTTTGCCCTATAAGGTAGAACCCCCAAAATTCATATTCTGTATCCTTAGGAGGTAGGATGCAGGCATTTAACCTACATTTTGCCTATCAGATGCATCTGAGATTGCTGCGCTAGAAAGTGAGCTCCTGGAGGACAGAGGCTCTGAATGGAATTCACTTTCTTCCCCTTGCGTCTCCCTCTTCTTCCTTCACCTCACCAGGAATAACTATTGTTAACAATATGTGTGTCCTTCTAGACTTTTCTGTACAAACATATCAATCTGTTTAAAAAACTATATGCAAATAGACTTTTAAAAAAAAGTTGGGAGCCAAAAAAAAAGTTGAACATCTTTGGTGTTTGTTTTCCCTGTTGTAGGAATTGTCTGTTCATGCCTTTTGCTTATTTATTTGCATCTTGGCTTTAAAAAACCGCTGTATTATTTATCTGTATTAAGGTATTAGAGTATATAGGTCATACTGATTATAATTTAACTCTGACTTTTTTTGTTATTAGATGCAAAATTTTTAATATATATTCAGTTATTAGTTGTAGTTTATTCCTTCCTTAACCAGAGATTGTTTTCCTCTATATGTTTAAGTAATTTGCCCATGATGGTCACACAGCTAGTAATCCTGTCAGTTTGCCTAAGGAGCACACTCTCTCTCTCTCTTTTTTTTGAGACAGAGTCTCACTCTGTTGCCCGGGCTAGAGTGCCGTGGCATCAGCCTAGCTCACAGCAACCTCAAACTCCTGGGCTCAGGCGATCCTCCTGACTCAGCCTCCCGAGTAGCTGGGACTACAGGCATGCGCCACCATGCCTGGCTAATTTTTTCTATATATTTTCAGTTGTCCATATAATTTCTTTGTATTTTTAGTAGAGACAGGGTCTCGCTCTTGCTCAGGCTGGTCTCGAACCCCTGAGTTAAAACAATCCACCTGCCTTGGCCTCCCGGAGTGCTAGGACTATAGGCGTGAGCCACTGCGCCCAGCCGGGAGCACACTTTCTTAACCAGTATTTTACACCACCTTTCACACACACCATCCTGTGCCATATAACTGGATTTTGCTTTTGAGGGCCTAAACCGTACCAAATACCCAGTACCTTCATGTTTAAATGATTTCTTATCTAGGAGCATTTTCCTGGACATGAAGAGGAATTATCTGGGAAGCCGAGGCAGATGGATCGCTCAGGGTCAGGAGTTTGAAACCAGCCTGAGGAAGAGCAAGACCCCGTCTCTACTAAAAATAGAAAGAAATTAATTGGCCAACTAAAAATATATAGAAAAAATTAGCCAGGCATGGTGGCGCATGCCTGTAGTCCCAGTTACTCGGGAGGCTGAGGCAGGAGGATCGCCTGAGTCCAGGAGTTTGAGGTTGCTGTGAGCTAGGCTGATGCCACAGCACTCTAGCCTGGGCAACAGAGTGAGACTCTGTCTCAAAAAAAAAAAAAAAAAAAAAGAATTAAACTTTTAGTTGGAAAGAGCATTTGTAAGACTTCTGCTGATATGCATTAAGCAATCTTTAACCATCTTAGGGATGCCTAAGGTGCTATGTTTTCAGGCATACTGATGTGATTGAAAAAATGGACTTGAGAGTCAGACTGCCAAGTTCAAATTCTAGCTCTGCTGCTTACTAGTAGTATGTCCTTGAACAAGTTACTCAGCTGCTTTGTGTCTTTGTTTCCTTGTCTGCCAAGCAAAGATAAAGCACTCGCCTCATAGGTTTTCAATAAAAGCTGTATCAGGGAATACATGTGAAGTGTTTATTTATAGAATAGACCTTTGCACGTAGTCCACTATTGGATTAGCAATTATTACTTCAAAAGATGGTTTTGCTTCCTACTTGAAAAGAACGAGGCAACCGGTATGAATCCCGTTTAACTTCTGCTCCGTTATCTACAAACTTAGAAGCAGTCCTCACCCATTTGTAATTAAGTATTTTTCCTTTCCCAGAGGACAGAAAAGGATTGCTGAGCAGTGTTGAGGCCCATCTGAGATTTTGATAATTGTAGTAGTCTGTTGAGGTATTTTATTTTTATCATACGTAAAAACTCAGCTCTCAGACTGGAAAAGGTGAGTGGTTGGATGAATCTAGGATTCAGGGCCTTGTGTAGGGCAGGAGGGCTAGGAGAATAAGAGGTTAGTAAGGTAAAGAGATCAGTTGAGCTGATGTAGTGCAGGGCCTAGGTTAGTTAGGGAAGGAAATGATGTTAGGGAGAAAAGAGAAAAAGGACGAAATCAAGAGAAGAATCATAATAAGGTTCAGAAAGATGCTTTCTGTGTAAAAGGTTGAGAGCATTGCCGATTATGTTGCCTGGATACCTAACCTGTTCTTGATGTTGGAGAAATAATCGTGAGAGGTAGGTTCATGTCTTGGATTGGTTGAGATAATGATTTTTTTTCTCTGAGAATTCTTTCAGCTCTAAAATGTCCTTACCTCTTTTTGGATCTGCCTCTCCCTCTAAACCCCTCAAACAATAGCAATAACCTGTAAGAATCATGGACTAATTTAGAAACTGAGCATGTAGATTATGTTCTTCTCATTTTAGAGTATAGTTGACATCCAGTAGTTAACAATAAATAGGGAAAAATCACAATAATAGAAATTCGTTTAACTCTTTTTATATTTTTCTTGTTAAGAACATTCGTTCTTTCAAATGGTTATGTGATTTTTCGGGGAGGGGAAGGGATGACGTTATTAAAAGATAGATACAATGTAGCTGATGCTGATGGGCATCTTAGAGCTCTTACATAAGAGGTCTTGGTATTATGTTTTTATACAGGTTAGCCAGGATTAATGAGCATACCATTTGCTTAATTTATAAATTAATCTGGACACTTTTTGCACTTCACTGTCCATTCTGCGTCAATTTTTTTTTGTTGAGTTAGTTCGCTTAAGGCTACATTGAGCTTTCTCATTCATGTAGAATCTAGTTAGGCCTTTTGGTTTATCTCATGGGCAGAGCATAAAGTACTTGACAGAATTTGATCTGACAGCTTTATAGTTATGTAACATGGAATAGAAGCTTAAAAACAACAAAAAAGAGGGAGAAGCAAGGGATTTATCGTAACAATCTGTATTTTTCTCCAAACCTTACCACCGTTCCCCTGCCTCTTTAAACTACAGCAGAACCACCAGAAGGCCAGTAATTTACATAGTCTTAAATTAATTAACCAATATTTAAAAAAATAATTATAAGCATTGAATGAAAAGGTCTTTAGGATTATCCTGTCCAATTGCATCACGTTACCAATGATAATACAGAAGCCTAAAGAGGGTAAGTAACTTGGCTATGGTCATAAAACTAGTTAGTGGCAGAGCTGACCCTGGAACCAAGGTCATAGAATTCCAATACCAGTGCTCTTTCTGGTACAATGTGTGGATAGAATATTTAATGATGTAATTATAGTATTTGTGTAACCATGACAAACACTATGATATTTGAATTTGCATATTGAATTCAAATTGTTATATTGGAAGGTGTATCTGATTGCCTGGATTTATGTTCTTCTAGTCCCACTAGAGCTGTGATGTTAGTCAAATATCTTAAATACTAAAGTTTAGGAGTACCTTGTAACATATTAAATGTGATAGTCTTTTTAAAGCCTGGTATATGGACACTTCTCAGTAAATGTTACCTGCTGCTGTTACTGTTTTATAATAATTTCTAGTTCTTTCATCTTCCTTTAAATTCTAATAAAATTTCCCATTGAAAGTGACTGGTAATGAAAGTAATGGATTTAAGGACAGATTTGCAAAACACAGACATATTTTAGAAGGGGTGTATGTGTGTGTATGTCCAGGCCTTTGGAATTAGGGAAATCTTTTCCAGTTTTTTTTTCATATTAAAAAACTGGGGGAATACAGTTGTTTTTAAACTGTATTCAGAAATCATGACTTCTAACTAAGGGGTTTTTCCCTCAGTGCTCTTCTATATGCAAATTTGAGGGTATCTAGATTGTTAGAGTTAGGGAAACAAGGTTGTTTTGTATTTAAATAAAATTTTGAATATAAATAAAAGAATACTCTTTGGCAGTAAGCAAAATAAGCTCAGAAGTTGCTATTTTTCAATTTAAAAACCTCAGTCTAAAAAGGTTTTGAGACCACTGTACAAAGTGAAAAAAGCTAGACACAAAAGGACAATTACTGTACAATTCTACTTATAAGCTTCCTGGAATAGTCAAATTCATAGAGACAGAAAATAAATCAGGTTACCAGGGGCTGGGGGAGGGAGGAACGGGGAGTCATTGTTTAATGGGTACAGACTCTCTGTTTAGGGTGATGAAAAAGTTCTTGAAATGGATAGTGGTGAGGGTTGTACAACATTATGAATGTACTTACTGCCACTGAATTATACACTTAACTATGGTTAAAATAGTAAATTTCATTATGTATATATTACTACAATTGTAAACAGAGGGGTAGGAATGGGATGAGGGAGTATATGTGTAGATTTTTTAAAAAGTGAGTTAAGAAAAATATTAAATAGTGGTATAGGTACTTGACACACAGGAAAATATTGATGATGGTAGGCAAATTATAGATGTTTGGGCAATGCTAGGATAGAGGAAAGATCAGTGGGCCAGGAAGACCTGACCTGAGTTCCAGTCTCAACTTCTGCCATGAACAAGCGGGGTGGACCTAAATGTGACTCTTACATAAAGGATATTAGATGAGAAACCAAGACCTCTAAGATTGCTTGCTACCCTGAAGTTCTCTGATTCTACGTTATGCCATTAGGTTTGTTATTCAGATGACCTAGTTTGCATATTTAATGGAAGTTTCTCCTTTTCAGTAATAAAACTAAAAAAGTACATGTTTAGAATTTTAAACATGACATTAGATATTTTAAATCTTTTAAGAACCATAATATAGTAACAATAGATGAAAAAAATCACCCGTAAACTTGCCATTCTTTCAAACTCTTTGTTTTGATGTCATATTGTATTCTTTGTCTGGACTGCCATGTTGTTTTTATGTGGTTGTAATCAGCTATGCTTTTATAGAGAAGGTTTTTGGCGGCAGTCTTCAAATATTAATTTACATTTTATCCTACAAGTTACGATTAATCATAGCTAATGAAACTTTTAAAAGTGCTTTGTGTATACCTTGTTTTGGTAGCCAGTATTCAAATGAATCTTTTCAGTTGCTTTAAGGTGCATACTGTGATATTAATCCTCTTGAGCTTCATCTAGTCAATGATATGGTGTATTTAAATGTCTTTTAATGCTTTACTTCAATATTTGTGTCTTTGATACAGATATTTGAATATTTGGTATTTGGAATCTTACTGTATAAGAAGAAAAACAGTTAATATGTTTTTCTGACTAGTATCCTAATTATGCTTCTTTCATCAACTATTGACCATTTGTTTTGTGTTTATAGTTTCATTTAAAATCTTAATTGAAATTGTTAGATCAGACTAAAGAACATGTTATATTTCCTTAGTTTATTTTTACAGATTGAATTCATGGTAGAGATACAAACATTTGCCCAAAGAAGCTTCCTTCGCAGTAGAACTAGTGTTTTGTTTTGTGGTCCTTTTCTAACTATAACATCTTACTTACATGATCGATGTCTCTTGAAATTCATAGGTTTTTTTTTTCCTTCTTTTTTTATTTTTTTTATAGTAGGGTTTTTTTAAAATTTCTGCATATTATGGGAGTACAAATGTTTAGGTTATGTAAGTTGCCCTTGCCACCCCCCCCCTTCTTTTTTAAATTGTCTGGAAATACTGTAGCATTGCTCTCAAATCATTTGATAAATTTTTCTTGGCTTTCCCTTTTATTTAGACATATACATTTACTAACAGCTGAACTGAATTCGTGTGTTCTATTTCTAGGTTGTGATTTAAAAAAATCAATTTGATTAAAAAATATACATATAGAATTAGGTTTCCAACCTTGTGTAAATCAAGTTTTAAAGTCCTTAGGAAAACTGCCTCAAGTCATTCTGGTGTAGAGCCTAGCTGTAGAAACCCTGACTTACACTTTTATGCTAACAAGGGTACAGATTAAATTAAAAAATAGGACAAAACCAGAGATAATCCCTAGCTGACAAAGAAAAAGTAATTCTCCCAACCCATGTAGATCCCTGGACTCCCGTCATAAGAGGAAGACATACCTTCTCCTTGGGGGTCTCCGTAAGTACTCTAGGGCCAAGCAGTCTGTGCAGTCAATGGGACAGATCCCTGGCCAAGGACCCCCTGGAGGCTGTTTGCTGCATACCCCTGGGTCTCCCAACAAAGAGTTCCACAAAATGCTTACCAACCTCAAAGGAGCAGGTCTTCTCTCTATAAGAGGTTTACTTTCTATTTTCTAACAAAGACTCCCTAGAGAACTTTTCCTTCTCCCAATTTCCCATGTTGATAAAGATGTAATAAAGATGGACTAGAGTAAAGATGAGATTAAAAAGCATACACAAAGGAAGAAGATTTTACTAAAAAAAGAAGAAAAACTAGGGCCAAGATTTTAGATTAGGATAAAAAATAGTTCCTCTCATTATCATGATCATATCTTCAAAATTCAGAAAAATATATTCAAGTTATATACCGTGTATGTCTCTCCTTTTTTGTGTGTGTGTTATTCTCATATTTCCATTAGATTTTCAGTTCCTTGCTTTCTAACACTTTGTTGTGATAAAATGGATTTGAAGGTCATTTCAAGAAGAAAGTATTAATAACTTTTAGTTGATTAGTTAATTTTCTTCAGCTTCTCCTTTTGTAATTATTTTAAAGCAAAATTTGAAGAGGTTATTGACAATTGCAGGAAGTAGGCTTTGCGGTTTTTATTTTGGGTAAATATGAAATAGGCAACTTTACTAGCTTTGTTTATACCCCCTTTAAGAACTAGTAGTTCAGTATTTGACATAGATCATAAGTTACTTCTTACTTTTTATCATGGAAAACTTTCAAGAATAAACGAAATGGTATACTCTCCACAATGCATTTGATTGATAAGTCTCTTAAGTTACTTTTAATTTATATTACTTTCCACCCTACCTTTTTTCTTTAAATTCCATGCCATATATTTGTTGAAGGAATTTAGTTATTCTAAATTTGGCTGACTACATACTTAATGCATCATTTAACATACTTCTCTAATGGCTTGGTTAGATTTGGGTCCTGTTTTCTTGTTGCATCACATCAGGATGTGATTTTCTTGTCTCACCGTTAGTAACATTGGTTAGCCTGGGTATACAGGCTAACAAAAGTGAGTGCATATGTCCACCAAAAGACCCCTGCAGGAATGCTCATAGCAGCTTTATTCATAATTGCCAAATGTTGGAAGCAGCTCAAATATCCAGCAGCAGTACAATGAGTAAATAAATTGTATTTTTATATGAAGGAATGTGACATAGCAATAAAAAGGAACAAATTAACTGATAGATGCATGATAGAAACATGCATGCATGTTTCTCGCAGAAATAATGTTGAGTGAAAAGTGTTAACACGATGGAGAACATACTGAATGATTCAAATATAAGAAGTTAAAAAATGAGCAAAATTAATGTCTCATTAAAACATAAGACCAGTGAAACAATACTATCAAAAAAGTCTTTTCCTCACTGATTGAGAGATTTCTGTTATCATATATTCGATTTCCATAGGCATTAGTGTGTATTTTTATATCTTCTTCTATTCATCTGTCTTTTTCATGTTGTTTTGATTATAGAAGTTTCATAAGATGTTTTAATCTCTCACAGGGCTAGCGCTTTCCCTCAATTGTTGTTCTCCCTTTTTAGGGTTTTTCTAGCTATTTTTGCTAGTCTGTTTTTTCAAATTAACTTTATAATCAACTTGTCTTGCTTCAGGAAAAAATAAAACCTTAAAGGTATTTTCATTGGGATTGCATTATGATGTTGGCGCCTCCTTTCCAAGAACATGATTTGTCTTTTGTGCTGTTTATTTCACTTCTTTCAGGAATGTTTTAGAGTTTTCTTCATACAGGTTTTTGCTGTTTTGGTGGTTAAATTTAAGCCTATGTTGACTTTTGCTGTTGTAAATGAAGTCTTCTTTTCTATTTTTACTTTTTCCTCATTCCTTATTTCTTCTTGCTATTATTATTGTATATATGAGGACTTGATTTGTGTATGCTAATTTTATATCCAATTTTACTAAATTTTCTTATTATTTGGAATATTAATGGTTTTTCCATGGATTCTTTTGGGGTTTTTGATTAAGTATATTATTTGAAAATATTAATAGTTCATAGGAATAGTTCCTCCCTCCCATCCTGCCCCCAGCCACAGTTTTTATGCCTCTAATTGCTTTCTCTTGTCTAATTGCATAGACCATTGCCTGCATAATGTTATATAGCAGTGGAGTCCTTATTTTTCTTGACTTTAGTGGGAAAGCCTTTGGTGTTGCCCCATTAAAGTATTGGACTTTGTTTTTTTTAAACAGCTATATATGTATGAAATATAGTTTACATACCATAACACTGAACCCATTGAAACTACAATTCAGTGACGTTTTTTCTCAGTAGGTTTATAGGGTTGATTTTTTTTTTTTTAAGTAAATTTATAGCGTTGTGCAACCATTACTACCATCCAATTGTAGAAGATTTTCATTACAAAAAATTCCCTTGTGTCCTTTTACAGTGACTTTTATGTTAAGTGGTTTATGTGGGTATATTTATATGCATATTTTTGTGTGTATGCATATAGGTATGTCCTATACCTGTATAAATATATTTTTATCATTTAAGGAAGTATGTATTACTGTTTTATTGCCTGCTTTTTATTTATTTATTTTTTGGGGGACAGGGTCTTGCTCTGTTCCCCGGGCTGGAGTGCAGTAGCCTGATCATATCTTATTGCAATCCCAAACTCCTAGGCTCAAGCAATTCTGCATCAGCCTCCTGAGTAGCTGGGACTACAGGCACATACATACCACCATGCCCGGCTGAGTTTTTTAAATTTTTGTAGAGATGGGGTCTCGTTGTTGCCCAGGCTGGTTTTGAACTCCTGGCCTCAATCAATCCTCCTCCCTTGGCCTCCCAAAGTGCTGGGATTACAGGCATGCGCCACCACTCCTGGTCTCTGTTGCCTGTTTTTAATACAAAGAAATTATGTTTAAAAGTTTTCTTTTTGACATACATGATTCAATCAGCAGGCTCAAGTTGTAGCCTGTCATGGCATAGTGAAATAGAAAAGTCTTGTTACAATAAAATATGGCAATATTACAATAAGAATTTTTTTCTTTGAGTAAAGGAAGATGGCATTTCATATTCTGAAATGTTTTGTTCTGTGTTGTTTGTTAAAGAGGATGGCATTCCCTGTGGATATGCTGGATAATTGCAGTCATGAGGAACTGGAAAACTCTGCTGAAGATTACATGTCAGATTTAAGGTGTGGGGACCCTGACAATCCAGAGCGTTTTTCTCTTCTCAATATTACGGTAAGGTGTTCTGCAGCGATGTTTATCAGTCTTTTCAGTCCAGTTTATATATGAAATCAATATCCTTTTATTCATCTTTAAGTGTTAACCATTCACTTTTGAAATTTTTATCAGAAATCTGTTCAGTAAAATGGGTAAATATTGGTTGATTCATAGAACAGCATGATCAGTTTTAAAAAGGCGAACTCCAGGGGTTATTGCTTAGTATTTGTCTTTATGCCTTTAAAATTATATGTGAGAAGTTCTTCAGCTTTGCTAAGACTGTTTATTATTTTCTCTAACTCGGATTTAATTTAGATTTGGAATTAGTGTGATTAGAATTTTTTTTTTTTTTACTTAAAAATAGCAGCAAAACATGAAATTATACATTTTTGTGTCATGAATCTTTTCTTCTTCTTCCTGAAATAGTAAAATCAAATTATGTAATCAGTAAGCCATGATACTTTGTGATAGGAAGACCGTTAGACTTAGAATCATTAGAGTTCTATGAACTGAGGTGGGCACATTCCTCAACCTCTCTAGGCCTCAGATTTGTCTTCTGGATATGACGATGATTTAAAAGTTGTTTTTATTTTTAATGTCCAGCACCAATATTTTATAATTCTCTGAATTGTAATGTAGTCTCTAAGTGGGGAATTAGTGTTGGATTAACAAAGGAAGAAAAATGTTAAAGCGTGTTAAAACCACGTATCTCACTGGAAAAATAAATTAACCTAACTGCTTTCTTTTCCTGGAAAATGGAATATGTTCCCCTCAAGTAGGCTAAAAAACTGATGATAAGTTATGTTTTTTTTAATGGCCTTCTGGGTCATATCATGGCATTTGTTTTTATTAAGGCATGTGGCTAGAACCCAGTAATATTTATTATTTATTGAAATAAATTTTCATTTTTTCCTTAAGACAGTAAAATTCTTCTGAAAGGGAAATACCTGATTAACTCTTTTTTTTTTTTTTTTTTAGAGACTAGAGATATAATTTCCTATGAAATGAAGCTATGTAACTAAAATTAATGTATTAATAGGAAAATTTAATACTTTGGTAAAATATTGGTGTTTTTGTCATGTATTTTCTTAACAGACTTTTCACTAATCTTTGTCATTTCAGATTCCTATTAGCCTATCAAATGTAGGCTTTGTACCTCTTTATGGTGGAGATCAGACCCAGAAAATTCTTGCTCTTTTTGCACCCGAGGATTCACTGACAGGTCTCTTTTTGGTTAATTGTTTATAAATTGAGGAATTTTTCTCCAAACTGTTAGAAATTTATTAAAAAGATAGCTATATGAAGGAATTTGTTCTTTAAAAAACTTATTTCAAATTGTAATTTTAGGAGAATGTAATTCTCAATTGCTTATAATTAAATGTTTAAGGAAGAAATAAAAGTAGTATAGATGAGACCACATTGTACTATAAATTTACCAAATAGTAATATTGTATACCTTAAAATGTAAATATTAATGATGATTTATTCTGTTTTAGCTGTGGCATTTTACCTTGCTGATCAGTGGTGGGCTATTGATGATATTGTGAAAACATCTGCCCCTTCTAGAGAGGGGCTTAAGCAGGTAACAATATCCTGTAATTTTGAAAGTGTTTCTTATGAGACCATTTCACAGTGTTTCCTATAAACAGTGATAGTTTTTGAAGTTATTGAGTTCTTCCCCGTTTTAATATAATGAGATTATATTAAACCCCTAGACTTTCATTCTTATGATGAAACTGGTATTCAGGTTGTGCTTCCTCTATTTTATGTGATTCTAACAGTATCTGAGAATTGGGTGAGGAAGAATGAATACCTGTGGATTAGTTGAGCTATGGCTGCCTTTATCCACTTTAGCTTCTGATTTTCTTATTTGGTAAAAGAAAAGCTAGTTCTCTTAGTGTGATTGCTTAGCTTCTCTGTCTCTAGGAGAGACTGATCAGGAAACTTGTTTATCAGTAGGGACTCCTTGGGTGGTCTACACAGTGTTTGGAATAGTGCGGTAACCAGGTTCAGTAGAGGGCAAGCTTCCATCCTCTGCAGGGTTATAGTAGAAGCCAGCCGACTAAGGAGTGTCACAGGAAGCTGGTTTTTATGATTGAGGTGAGAGAATTTAAAAGACATCTCTGGTGCTCTAGTTATTACAGAGAGGATAAATAAGACAGGCTGGAGGGAATATCCACAGAAACCAAGATGTAAAACATTTGAAGAGGCAGGGCAGATTAAAAAAATGATGAAAATGATGAAATCTTTGGTGGCTGGAAGAGTGTGATTTACAATAAAAGTGGAGGGATAGGAAACTTTGACTTGGTGGAGGTACATTAGACTTAAGGAAAATACTAACTTTTTGGAGAAGCACTACTATTCATTAAATAGGTGTAGGGATCCTTGTTAATTAATCCTAAGAGGAAGAGACTCTTGTTGAGGGAATGGAGTTAACGGAAATACATACGTATCCTGATATTCTTCCTTAGAATGCTTTTAGGATAGGCCAAATCTGTAAAAACTTGCCAAATTTACAAGGTACGTTTTTGTGGGCAGTTGAACCAATCAGCAGAAACAAGGAAAGTATGTCAAGAAATTTTGAAATCCAGAATAGGAGAATGAGAAACTTGTAGATTACTGGGGTGTATTCATTTCTTCCCTTTGAATTTGGAACTTTGGAAGAGATAGGAGAATACGAGAATAATACACTTACTATTTTTACTTCTGGATGTTGCATTAATTCTCAAATGTGCCTTGAGGTTCCAGAGTGATAGGCCCATCTAACAAAGACTAGGAGAATGTGTATACCTGGCTATCTGCCAGTCTGATAAAGAACTTTGAAGAAAAAATGAAGGGGAAAAGGGAATTAAAAACTTGCATAAAGCTGTAAAATTGGAGTACTGCATAGCAATGAAGGAATGTAACTTGTTCTTAGGAACAGTTTTGTTAGTGAAAGGAAGCATATATGCCAAGAAAATAAACACCCTGAGGTGTTTAAACATGACTGAGGTTTGGCACATTGCAGGGGACATTGGGATGTGAAGGTTAAAGGATGGAGAAGGAGACATCTTATTATGGCAGTGTAAGTATATTGTAGCTTCTGCTCATCAATTGAAGAAACTATGAAACCTCCAGATAAAGGGAGGAGGAGTCAAAACCAAAAATAAGACTGTAACTATTTGGACTCCTCAGCCTTAATTACCTTTGTGACAACATCACCTCTCAAGAGTAGAGAAATCAGTAAAGGGGGACTGTTACTCTAGTCAGATCCTGGCTAATAAGGAAAAATTGATCAGTAAAGTTACAGGAAGGAGTAACAGTTCTTCTACTTAACAAACACATGACTTTGAGCAAGTCACTTTATTTTTGTAAACCTTAATTCCCTCTGTCTCATAAAGTTCTGAAAATTAAATGAGATGAAGACCATAACCCTGTGCCTGAACTGTAGAGCTCAGTTTTATGGAAGGGAGGTCCTCAGTAGTGTGCTGCAAAACTTTGTCCTTTTTCTGTCCCAGTCACCATTTTATCAGTTATTTAAAGAAGATGTAGATGGCATGTGTATCACTTCTGCATGGCATAGTGCTGAATGCAGGAATCAATCTGTGAAAGGCGGAATTAAGAAAGAGAAGAATCTAACATGATAAAATTAAATAGGGAGAAATGTATAGTAATACTTATAAGTTCAAAAAAATTAACTGTACATGTACATCATGAAAACTAAACTGAAATGGCAGCACATGTGAAAAAGAGTTGGGCTTTATTAGAAGAAAGATTAAGGTTAGTGAAAAAAGCTAATAAAAACCTTAAGTTTATATAGAAAGCCCCATTGTCGCAGCAGTACCTTCGATGTTTGTAATACCCATGTGCCTGACATGAAGAGAGATGTTAGAGAAGAAATCTCAAGGGAGAGGACTGGAATGGCAAGAGTACCCCAGATTGCATCAGATTAGCCTTTTCCTTGAATTGTTCCTCTGTTTAACTTCTGTGTGAGATTTAGGGGGAAATCATGGCTATCTTCAAATTATTTGTAGGCTGTGTGGCTACAGAATATCCAACTATATTTTTTGGGAAATACATTTCAGCTCAGTATGAGGAAGAATTGTTGTTGGTCAGAGCTGTACAAGGAAGGAATGAGTTGCCTTGGAATGTTGTGCTAGTGGGCTCTTTGTCATTTTATGTGTTGTTTCGTATGGGATATCCCTTGCCAGGGATATTTTTGAGAGTAGTGTATGTATATGGTTAATCCTTTCTCTCTCCACTCAACTAACTAGAGGGTGAACTTGTTGTCCTTTAAGATCACTTGGGGGAAAATAGACTTTATGTACAGAACTCTTGTTTTAAGCAGTGGAGGTGTCTATAGGTAAAAACCTACTCTTTGATGTCAGTAAGTTGCGGTGTTGGTGGTCCTTGTGACCATGTAGCTGTGTGACCATGTAGCCCTGTGTATAGGAAGTGAGGCTCTGTTTCCATTCTATTATTGCCCCAAGTACGTTTTTTTTTTTTTTTTTGAGACAGAGTCTCACTCTGTTGCCCAAGCTAGAATGCCGTGGCATCAGCCTAGCTCATAGCAACCTCAAACTCCTGGGCTTAAGCAGTCCTTCTGCCTCAGGCTCCCAAGTAGCTGAGACTACAGGCATGTGCCACCATGCCCGGCTAATTTTTTCTATGTATTTTTAGTTGGCCAATGAATTTCTTTCTATTTTTAGTAGAGACAGGGTCTCGATCTTGCTCAGGCCGGTTTTGAACTCCTGACCTTGAGCAATCCACCCGCCTCGGCCTTCCAGAGTGCTAGGATTACAGGCGTGAGCCACCGCGCCCAGCCTCCCAAGTACGTTTTTATTAGACTTCCTGATGTCACTGTCCTCTCTCATATGGTCTGGGAGAGCGGGGTGTGCAAGGCTGGGATATTCCTTATAGTTAGACAGCAAAGACAAGGCTGTTAAATGAATATTTTATCTGGAAAAGATGAGACAGATTCCTTTCCCAAGAACGTAATTATGGCTTCCCTCATCAAATGAGGTAATTGTTTTTAAAGTCTTCAGGGGATAACACTAAACAGTATATGTAGTGGGGGCTGCAGTTAGGGTTGGGGAGTCCCTGGATCTGAGCAGCTGGAAGCAGAAAGAAGACACCGAGTGCTGAAAGAGATGCTGGAGGATTGGTACATTGGGAACTTGTTTTGCCTGGTTTACAATTTTGCTGAATAGTAGTATTCCATGCATAACGTGTGTATGGAAATGGATTGTAATCACTGCGAATGATTAGTCTCGTCTTTGTGATAATAAAATGAATGATTAGTCTTGTCTTTGTGATAATAAAATGTTTACAAATTATTTTGAATGTATTCAACGTGCTTTGAATGCCAACATGAGGTATGGGAAGTGGGAGCAAGGTAAATAGCATCTCCTAATCGATGCATGTTGTAACTGTTGTGCCTGGTGTTTGACTCTCTTTGTAGGTGAGCACTCTTGGGGAGAGAGTGGTTCTTTATGTTCTGAATCGAATTATTTATAGAAAACAGGAAATGGAGAGAAATGAGATCCCATTCCTGTGTCATAGCAGTACTGATTATGCTAAGATTCTGTGGAAGAAAGGAGAG
>CAUYRT010083925.1:0-94752 GCA_963574885.1 Lepilemur ruficaudatus | reverse complement strand
GCTCAGGCCTGTAATCCTATCACTCTGGGAGGCCGAGGCGGGAGGATCGCTCAAGGTCAGGAGTTCAAGACCAGCCTGAGGAAGAGCGAGACCCCGTCTCTACTATAAATAGAAAGAAATTAATTGGACAACTAAAAATATGTAGAAAAAATTAGCCGGGCATGGTGGCACATGCCTGTAGTCCCAGCTACTCGGGAGGCTGAGGCAGAAGAATTGCTTGAGCCCAGGAGTTTGAGGTTGCTGTGAGCTAGGCTGATGCCACGGCACTCACTCTAGCCCAGGCAGCAGAGTGAGACTGTCTCAAAAAAAAAAAAAAAAAAAAAAAAACCAAACATGAGGTATTCTATATGTTTAGATATGAAGAGATGTATTATTGAGGCCAAAAAAAAATTGCCATGGTAGATTATGTATAATCTTGTACTAAAAAGTACGTATATACTTCCGTACGGATGTGTAATAAATCATTAATCAGTTGAGAGCGGGCCCGGGGAGGCCATAAGCAGGACGAAGGCTTTTATTCTTCACTTCTCCACTTCATAAGCAATTATTATGTGTATGATTTTTAAAAGTTGAAAAATATAAATATTAATATACATCATTTCACAGTATAGTTAACTAAAAACCCACCACAAACTAAATTGATTCAGTGCAAGTAGCAGTTTAATCCCCCCATCCACACTCAAGCCAACGCCCATGAAGGTGAAGGGAAGACAGAAGCAATGCAGGCACTACAGTCTGCCTCAAATCCCTGTTTGCTCTATTTACTAGCTTTATGACTTCAGGTCTGTTATTTAACCTCTATGAACCTCAGTTTCCTCATCTGTGAAATGGGATGACACTACCTCACAGAGCAGTGATAAGAATAAGGGAGATAATGCACGTCAAGCCCTTTGTATAGAGCTTGGCCAGCAGTGAGAAGTCAATGGGACTAGTAGCCATTTTTATGCACTGATAACAAAACATTCTTCCCCCATTACAGGAATTCCACCTATGTTCATGTTTTTGTGATAGGAAATGTAAGATTGCCCATAGCCAAAGGGCAGGCAGACTTATGGGTGGGAAAAAGGGCTAATGGCCTTTTATTTTTGCAATCTAGGTGCCACTTGTGAGGTTTCCAGGATCTCCAACTAAACCTCAAGAATAATTAGCTATTTGTCCCAAAGAGAAGGTTATGCTTGTGATTTTGGGAGGGAGGATGGAGGAGTTTGAGGAATAGATGGTTCAAGCTGCTTTTCTTTGCTTTAGTTTTATTCTTGTCCATCCCCTGCCTCCAACCCCTAGCAAGGAAATTTACAAGCTTAGAAAGTTTGATCAACTACAGGGATTTTTATAGGTCAGCTTGATCCAAGGTGGGACTGGAACTACTATGGGCTCACAATCCCTTAATCAAAGTTCTTAAATTCAAAGTACTCTATAACTAAAAGTTTTTTTTATAAGTCTAAGGAGAACTCATTTGGAGGAAGACCTCTCCCTGAACTGCCATGAGGTTATTTAACATCTTTTTGGATCACATTGGGATTACTAGTCATACATTGTACTGGAAAAATATTGATTTGCTTGGGTATATGGTGCTGCCCGAGACCTCACTAATGGGTTTATAAAACATACAGTAGATGTACCATATTTTCTTGTTAAAATTTGAAAAACTCTGAAATCTGGAAAACATCTGGCTCCAGGGATTTCAGATAATAGGCTGTGAACTTGTATTTCCAGACAGAACTTTGGGATTTTGGGTCTTCCTTGTCCACAGCCCAGCATTTTCCTATTATTCATCACAGGGTCATCTGTGGGGGCAGAACCTGGCTGAGCCTCAGAGGCCTTGGGGCCCTGACCAAGGACGTCAGCACCATGGACAGCAACACAGCCCCTGGGAGAGGGCCAGATAAATTTGCTAACATCTTGGACTCAGTTTTTCCTACATATAGAGAGAGTGACACAATGAAGCTTGCCTGAGAAATGCAACCAATTGTTTTCTAATTGTAAAACACAAAGTATAGGGGTGGAGGTGGGGGGGACAGTCGGTATAGTCCAAGCAGAGGAAATAAATGTGTTTCTTATCTTTTTCCTCCAGCTGGTTTCAGACTCTTCTCCTCTGACATTATTAAAAGCCTGGCAGGTACTTTGAATGCTTGTTTCCAGCAAGTTTCCTGGCCATTCTAATCTGCAAATACTTCTGGCTAGTTTCCTTCCCTGAGTGTTCTGTTGCCTAGCCACTGAACTTCCCCAGCGTCCCCTGCCCAGCAACCAGGTACATGGGTAAGACCCTGTTAGGAGTGGACAGCACATTCCCACTGGATGTCTGCCAGCCCTGGTCATTCTAAACAGAAGAGACGTGAAGTAAGCCACAAGTCCCCACTGTTGTTCACAATCAAGTTATCATTAGGTCCCTGAGCAGGAAAAGAGGGGCAACAGTGAGGGGATTTCCTTCACTACTAAGTGAAGTCATTCCTGCTACCTCAATGAAATTGAACCTTCTGCCACTGAAATTAATGCCTTAAGCTGCAAGCATATAGTAGTAGGATGTCAAAGCTATAAGGGGCTTTGTGCTTACATGTTGGAGGCAGTAGAGGCAGAATGGTTGCTTTTCTTATTTTTTGTTTGTTTGTTTGTTTGTTTGTTTTAGACAGAGTCTCATTCCATTGCTGTGGCATCAGCCTAGCTCACAGCAACCTCAAACTCCTGGGCTCAAGCAATCCACCTGCCTCAGCCTCCCGAGTAGCTGGGACTACAGGCACTCCCCGTCACGGCTGGCTAATTTTTCTATTTTTAGTAAGAATGGGATCTCACTTTTGCTGAGGCTGGTCTCAAACTCCTGAGCTCAAGTGATCCTCCCACCTCGGCCCCCCAGAGTTCTAAGATTACACGCAAGAGCCACCATGCCCGGCCAGTTGCTTTTCTTTATTCAACAAATATCTAGTAAGTGCCAGGTATAGGCTAGGTACCAGGGATAAAAAATACGGCCCCATCCTCCTCCCAGAAACTCAGAGTTAGGTGAGGGAGAGACAAGTAAGAAGTAAACATACAGTGCACTGTGTGCTGTGAGAGGGAAAATACAGGGTATTGCAGGAAGCCAGAGGAGAGTCACCCAGTCCAGGCTGAGGAGTCTGGGAAAAGACACCAAGGAAGGAACTCCTGAGCTGAGCTCTTAAGGATGGGTAGGGTGAGGGATTTCACAGAAGCAGACCTGCATTTGCAAAGGCAGGCACTGTGGGGAACACAGACTTGTCACCTCTTCATATGTGTATGTATTTGTCCTTACCCCATAGCTGAAATAATCCTATCTTTGATGACCAAGGCCATATCTTATATCTCCTTGTATCCCTAGAACCTTCCCTGTTCTCCATATGCAGTAAATGTTCCATCAATGGTCATCAGTGATGACGGGTTTGAGGCCTCACACATCATAACTGCAGCCAGGCAGGTGATTTCTCAGTAGAAAGCAGAACATTACAGTAGAGACTTGCACACATTCACTCCATGCCTCCAACACTTGCTGTGCTGCCTTAAGGAGCAACTATGGCCTGAGGGCTCCAGCAAATTGCAGAAATTGAAATTGCTCCTTACTTCCCGTGGCGGAAAGTTCCTCTAGAAAGTGTGTTGCCTAGCAAAAATCCCCTTGTACATGTTCTTGAGAAGCTTTAGTTTGAGCCCCGGAACCAGCAGTCGTCAGCCCAACGATACTGGGAGAATTCCATGACTTGTTTGAACTGCTGTTTTTCTACCTACAAAAAATAGAGCTTATTCCTGGGTTATCTACCTCAATGCATATCATGAGGGTAAAAGAAGTCAGATTCACAGCAAGCCCTTTTAAAACACAAAACACCACTCCTAATCGCTTCTCGGCCTTTTGGCTAAGATCAAGTGTAAAACATCACTCCTATTAGTAATATAAGTGATCGTTCTACTGGGTAAGGAATCAGAAAGGCCAGACTCCCTTGCCGACGAGCTCTTGGCCCTGGCCAAGTCTTCTATTCTGTATGTCTCATTTCTTTCCCTGTGGTTGGATTCTACAGATGACCCTTGAAGATCTCACATTGTTTGATGATATTTTTTAATGCTTTGCTTTGCAAACTGGAAGCTTTAGGCAGCCTTTGTACACTGTGCTCTAGAACAGCTGGGCTTTAATCCCAGTGCTTATGTCCTGACTCACGTCCATTGGTACCTAAGCTCCCAGTGTTGGCTGGTTGAATTGCAGCAGAGATAGGTCTAGTTGTCCCTGGCAAATCGCAGTGGCCACAGTCCAGAGAGGTCCTTCTTGGCTGGAGCTTTGAGGACTGGGGAATGGCCAGGCAGCTGGAAGAGAGATTCAAGTTGCAAGCCTGGGGAAAGGCTTCCTCTGGATGTAAGCAGCATTTAACTGCAGAAAATGGTTTCTGTAACATTGGAGCAAAACACTGCAGCTTAGCAGGAACCTTGGCAGATGAAAAGAATTAAATCTCTGGCCAGTTTGTCATGAAATGTGTGTGTGTGTGTGTGTGTGTGTGTGTGTGTGCATCCCTCTTTTCTGACCTCTCTTTATCCTGCTTCATCAGTCATGCACTTTCCCCTCCCAGTTTCCTGACCCTTCTCAAGGTTCCAGCTGTCCTTTATCTCCTCCCCTTTCCTCCTCACCTCTGACACCTCTTTCTCTCCTATCATTACATTGCCCACTGTCTGCAACCTCCACGCTGCTTTTCTTTGCCTTCCTTTTTTTTCTGTGAGGCTCACTAGAGCTGTAAGGAGAACACGATCCTTTAGAAATGTGACCTCATTTATTATTATTCTCCAACCAAGGCGGGCTTGGGGTAGAGGTCGCTCCCCAACCCACCATTGTTCCTGCTGAGAGTAAAGATTTTGAGAGAGAATCTAAGTCTTCAAACAGTACCCAATATATCAGTGAGTACTCAGTGAACGTTTATGTCTATTTAAGCTTTAAAATAATTTTAAAGTAATGCATGTATGTTGCAGAGAATTTAGAAAATATAAAAAAGAACAAAGAAGAACGTTTAAATGAACCACAGTTGCCTTCACCACAGAACAATCCTTAATAGCATTTTGTTTTAATTTCTCCTAGGATTTTTTTTCTGGGCTTTTTTGCATACTTATGGTTATATTGTAGGTACAATTTTGAAAGCTGCATTTTTCTGCTTCATTTCCTGCATTTCCCTCATGGTATTGTAAATTCCTTTAAAAAATTGTTTGACGTTGTTTACCCATTGCCCTGTTTTTCGGACGCTTGTATATGTTCCAAATTTTCTGTAACAATAATTAATACTGTGATGGCCAATTTTATGTGCAAAGCTGTTGCAGTCCGTATGGTGTGGAGTTGAAGAGTGAGGCTTTAGGGCCAGATTGCCTGGGCTGGAATCTGGGCTCCGCCCTTACAAGCCACATAACCTTGGGTAAATTATGTGTCTGTTTTCACATCTGCCCAATAGGGATGATAATAGTACTGACTTTATGGGGTTGTTAGAATTAAATAAGATGATTCATCTAAAGCAGCACCTGGTACATAGCAGTTACTCAATAAATATTGCCTATTAATATTGCCTTAGGATAGATTCCCAGGAGTGGACTTAATCTGGCTCTTGGTATATAGTGCTGAATTACTTTCCAGAAAAGAACAAATATGTATTGACAAACCTACCATGATTCGAACCCAGTCCTGCCTGATGTGAAGACTCCTGCTCTTTCCACTAGTCCCCAGGGAACCTCCACAGGTAAGAGTTAGGGATCCCTACAATAATCATTCTCCCAGCACAAAAGAAATGGAGTATTGTTAAGACTAAATGTAACAGAATACAGAGCATCTAGCACAAGGCCTGAGACCTATTAAATTATTTAGGAATCAATACAAATTATATTTTATAGTGAATGCCTACATCATAGATTTAATAGATGATTCATTGAGATAATGAACTCTTAGCACAGTTCCTGGCACATGGCAGGCAGTCAAAAAAGTCTACCCTCCCTCCTTCCATCCATCCATCCATCTCTAATTCTATCTCTATTGTACCTCTTCCTTGCTAGCTCTCAGCGCCAGCCTGGCAGGTGTGCTTTCACTGCTCTTGTTAACATTCTCATTGACACAGCAGAGCCCTGCCATTGCAACACAGCCAGGGCCCAAGGCTGTGCTGGGATAACAGGCTTGGGAGCCAGAGGGAGAGGATTGTTTCCCAAGGTGTGTAGGAGAGATGGGACGAAAGCTGTAGTGGAACCAAATGTGCCCGCTGTGAGGCAGGGCCTTATGTGGGTGCCCCAAATGCTGCTGGGACCATGAGTGACCAGGGATCAAAAAGCTGATACCTGGAAGTAGCTTGGCCTCCAAGGACTTATCCTTCCTTCTCACTTTCTCTCACGCTCTCTCATACACATACACACACACACACACACACACACACACACACACACACACACTTTCTGAAGCAAGAGCAGAGGAAAGCTCTTGGGAATGGGTGTTCTGACAAGAGGGAAACAGCAACCCGAGTGTTCCACCTTCTCCTTGGGAGTTTTTTTCATTTTGCTTTCTGCTTGCACACCCTGCCTGCCCCCAGGGTGGCCTTTCCACTGCTCCTCCCTCCCTCAGCCATTTACTCTTGGGTCCCCTTAACCCAGCTGGGTTAGGCTTGGATCTTCAAAAGGGACATGATAAAAATTCAAGAAAAACGAAAGAGAAGTAAACAAAGAAATCACATTAAAATCCTCAGCCTCTGAGTTTGGCAAGTGCAGGTTCCTAAACTAGTAGGGAATTGGAGGCCTTGTGCCATTTCAATCCCACCTGGTCAGGGGCAATGTATGTCCAAAGAGTCTCTTTTTACATTTTGAGGTTGTTTCCTCTTTTTTCTTTTTCTGCTCCTTCATTAAATGCCCCAATCCTTGGACAATGGTGCAGGTGAGCAGGGTTGCCAGGGAAGAGAGTGCAGGGAAATCAGCTTTGGCATCAGACAGACAGCTTTCAAATCTCGCCTGTCACTTGTGAAATGTATGGATCTGACACATTAATTTAACCTCCATGAGCCTTGATTAAAACAACTTAATTGAATTGTTTTGAGGATTAAAAGATAAAAGCGTTTGAGACAGAATAGGCATGCAGAATGGACTCTCTTCTTCATGTCCTGGACTGAAGAGTATAAAAAGTTCTCCACTTTCTCTAGGAATGTTCTCTTAGTGCCAGTAACCCTTTTGCCTCCCCAGACCCTGATCTGGAGAGGAAAGAAGGGTCATTTCTGTCATCTGCACATCAGGCACGCACACACATGCAGCAGGAAGGGACAAGGAAAGTATCTTTCTCTACACAGAAGGAGAAAGTCTTTTCTTTCCTGGCTCAGAAAGTCATTCCTGGGGCAAGCACACCCTACCCTTCTCTCTCTCTCTCTCTCTCTCTCTCTCTCTCTCACCCCGTGCCCCCACCCTGTGCCCCCACACACAAATACACAGATGCACAGAGATGGAAGCAGTCCTGGGTCCTGGGTCTTAGCTGTTCAGAGGGCTCAGTGAGGGCCCTGTAGGAGTTTGCACTGTCCCAGTTCAGGGTGGAGGCAAGGAAGGCCTCCTTCTGCAGATGCCACCCACCTGGCTCTGGCTTCAAGGGCAGGGAGAAGGCAGGATCACGTATCGGTTTCATTTCTTTTTCTTTTGGCTTGGTATTGATCTCTGACTATTTTTTCCGAGTTAGAAGTTATTTAACTTCTCTGGGATTCATTTTCCTTATCTGTAAACTGGGGGTGATACATGCTTATGAGAATGAAATGAGGTCATGGCTGAGCAGATGCTTCAGAAACTGTAGTGTGCAAGGCAAATATGAAGCATCCTTATTCTTCCACTCAGTGTCATACTGTCACCGCACCAGGTGAAAGATGCCTCCGTCTGCTTGCCACTGCTGATAATCCCCACAGCCTCACACACACACCCTCACACGTCCCTGCTCCAGCAAAGCGGGGAAGTGCCAAGAGCGCAGGTTTCTCTGCCAGGGAGCCATGCTCACATGCCCCCGAGGATGCCTCAGCCTGTGAACGCCAGAGTCAATGCTGGGTTCTGAGCCGCGCCGCCTGCAGTCGCTGTCTTCCTCCGCCTTATGCTCTGGTTCTACCTCGCAAAGTTGCAGCAACTCTCCCCTCCCCAGGCTTGAGTAAGCTTGCGTCTGGCAGCAGAATAAGGGAATTGGGCGGGACTGGTGCTGAGAACCCTCCTCATCTTCCTTCCCTGGCATGAATCAGTGTGTTTCTAAAGAAATGGCTTCATCTTCAGTTTTGCAATCTCCTGTGGAGAGAAGAAGCGAGCAGCTGCGGTAATGTACATCCGAAGTCCCCCAATTGAGATGTTTAAGAGACAGACTGCTGACTCCATTGCTGGTCGTCTGCCTCTCACCAAAGGGCCTGACTCAGAAGCAATAAGGGTTTCCAGGGTTCTCGCTTGGGTCCGAAGTTAAGAATTGGTTCCCACTCTTTGCTTACACCCCCAAATGTACTCCTCCTTGGAGCTGTGTGATCCTGGAGCCATGTCCTCGGGCGGCCCAAAGACCCACCTGTCCCCGTCCTCTGTCTGACTGTCCCCCTCATTTCAAAGGGCTTTGCAGGTCACAACCACATGGTCTTAACCATGAGCTTGACTCAGAGATATGGGATCTCTAGGCCAGGGCTGGGGCTTGCTTTCCCGTTTAATGGGGAGCCTCTTTCCCCACGTGTAGCCTATTGAAGCAGCGAGTGAAGCTGATCTCTCCCTCCACCCGATGCTCATTTACATTCCCTTGGGAACACTGTGGGGCAATCAACCCCTTGTAAAAAGAACTAGATTTTATGCATGAAAAAGCTTATGAAGGGAAGTCCCCAGGTGGAAAGAGATTAGCAGCTCGGGCTGACTCCAACAAAAACAGAACCCACCAGTGTTGGATTTTGCTTGGGGAATGTCAGAGAGATGGGAGGAGAACAGGATTGAAGGCATCTCCTCCCAGGTCTTCACCCAGTGCCTACTCTGTCCCTTATCTATGGACCTTGCTCTGGTCCCAGTGGGGACATCTGCTGCCTCATCCAGGTGAGCTTTCAGGGCTGCTCTGCCCCACTCACATCTCCTGGGCCAAGCCTGGACCTTTCCCTTTTCCATTAAGATAATCCAGATAAGATAGGAGGGGGTCTTTTGACTTAAGAAAATTTCCTAGGAACCAAAGGGAGAATAAAATTGGAAAAGAGAGCTCCTAGAAGCTGAGGGCTGATGGCACTCAGCAGCATTCTCCTGGGTGGGCAGAGCTTGCTCCCCTCCCGATGCCCTCAGGCAGGTAGCATCAGCTTTCCAGAAGCAGGAGGCCCCAACATTACCCTTGATGCCTCATCCCCTTCCCCACAACCAACTTCTCTTCTCTGTTCTCACCCAAAAGTGTCTGAAATCCATTCCCTATTCCTGCTAATTCTGCCTTTTTCAAGTTCTCACCATCTCTTTCCTCAACTCTGCTATAGCTTCCTCACCTCCTCCAGTCTCCTCTCTTCACTCCAGGCTTTCTCCCCAGAATTCCCGCCTCCCCTGACCTGCCTGGGGAACATCTCATTTTTTAACAAAACTCAGCCCAAATGTCACCTCTTCCGGGAAGCCTCCTGGGATTTCCCAGGTGGGGCTAGTGGTTTCCCTCTCTGGCACATTTCACCAACTTCATGATAGCACTTATCCCAACAGGTCGGAGTTGCTGGCCCACATGTCTATCCACCCAACCACTCTTCACTGCAGTTCCTGCAAAGACCTGGGCAATGGCCTGCATTCTTGGTGACTAACAGAGGGGTTGAGCTTCACTACATAGCGGGAAATGCTTGATGCAGAAAGGAAGGGAAGGATAAAGAGAGGGAATAGAAACTGGAATGCAAAGGTTGCATAGTTATAGATTCTTCAGTTCCTGAGCCACCTTGTGAGGGGTAAAAGGTAGTTGCCCTAAAAGAAATTCTTATCACTGTATTACTCACTTTTCTCTGTCACAAATGTCACACATTGCTGACTGCACTTACAGTTTCTTCAAAGCTACTGAAGGGGCTTAGAATCCTAAGGAAGCAGAGGCTCAGGAAGATTAGGCGACTGCCTAAGGTCGCACAGCCAATTAACAACAAAAGCAACATTAGAACCTGGGTCTGCTGGCACTAGGCCAAGGCCCTTGACACAACACCAATGGCCTCTCTTTGAGTTTTCCCTCCAGGCAGCAGCATATAATTATCAACATTAGTATCTGGAATTTATATGTGGCTTTTGCTTCACTGGCTTTTTTATTATCCTTTCAATTAGTAATTCGGTGTGCAGCCCAAGCATGGAGCAAAGCCAGGGTGGGGAGGGAAGATGCAGAGGGAAGACAAGACCTAGTAGGGGGCTGTGAGCCCCTGTGAGCGGGAAGCCAGAGGGAAGCAAAGGTGCAGGAGGGCGCACCAACTCAAGGGACAATGTCTGGTAGGTGTGTGAGTGTGTGTGTGCTGGGGAGGGGGCTGTCTGTGCAGATGCTGTATGAGCCTCAGAGGAGTGTTCCAAGAGCCTTCCTGGCCCCAAGAGGCTTAGACTCTAATGGGTTAAGGGCAGAAAGAACAAGAATATATTTAACACTCAACCAGTTAAATACCAATGCCAGCCCTGACACAGACCACAGGCTGAGGGAGTTCTCTGCCCAGCCTTGAAGGGAAGACCCAGCCCCATGCTGGGGTCTTGCTCCTACTTCCTGCCATGCTCACATGCTGGGAGCTACACAGAACTCTTCCAATGACCCATGTCCTGCGGGAGTGAGGCGGCCCTGGCTCCCACCATTCCATGTGCTAGGGCATCCTTGGGTGGGGGAGGGTGGAAGCCCACTGCCAGAACTGGGTTCCTGCTGCCTTCCAGCCCCAGCCCCTGCCCGAGCCTGCACTGGGATTTACTTTGCAGGTCCCTGCTTACCTTCAGAAAATGAGAGTATTTTCCCCTTCCGACTCCTGGGACTGAGGTGAGACTCAAGACCTGGGGTGGGGGTCTTGAGGGAGCTTGAATAATGGCCTCACCCACTCACGACACCCAAGATAGGGGCATCCCCATGCTTAAAAAATAAAGCAAACTGAGGTGGGGTCACATAAGGAGGCAGCACAGTGGGGGAGACACCAGAAGCCTTGCCTTGGATCTCAGGTTCCCTGCTGAGAGCAGTAAGGGGCATGCGCACCCAAGGAGGGCTACTGGGTCACAATTGAGGGCCAATGTGCCACATATGTCATCTCATTTTGTCCTCATATGACCCCTCATGGGTGGATACAGCTCCCCCATTTTGCCCATGAAAAATCTGAGTCTTTGAGACCTTAAGCAACTCAATGTTACACACAGTAAGTGGGACACAAGGACCAAGACTTAGGCCCCTGGGCTTTAAAGCCTGTGCGCTTCCTGGCACAGTGCTGTTACCTCCAAATACAGAGATTTCATGTCTGTGAGCCCAGTGTCCTCATCTGCAAAATGGAACGGGGAGGGGGGCGGATATTGCCTAATAGAGTAGTCAAGAAAATTAGATGTGATTGTGTTGGTTAAAAGCATTATCTGGCATGGTATCTGGCATATAGTAGGTGCTCAACAAATTTTGTTTGTTTTTGTTTTGGGGGCAGATCAATATTAAAACTCAGGGCTGGGAGCTCCCAAATGCTTCAGGAAGCCCAAAGGCCGCCCATCGCTTCTGGGGGTGCGCGGGAGGAGGGCAGGAGAGCAGGGCTGAGAGAAAGGGCTCCGCTCCAGGCACCAGCGACGCGGTTCCAGCTGCGCGCCCCGGAGCGCCTTCGCCTCCCCCGGGCTCCCCCGACTTCCCGCCCCGCCCCGCCCCGAGGCTGGGTCCGGAGCGCCTGGTGGGCTGATTCCCGAGCGTGGAAGGGAGCACGGAGCACGGAGGCGAGAGGGAGGCGGCGGCGGCGGGAGGCTGGGAGGAGGGGACTCTCCTCGCTGCTCTCCCAAGTCGGCGCGGAGCCGCCTCGGGCCGGGCTGAGCCCTACGTGGTGGCGGCGGGGCCCGGCCAGGATGCGGGGCTCCCGGGACCGCGCGGGGCGGGGCGGGCGGCGGCGGCCGGCCGCGGGCGGGAGCTGTCCGCGGTGCTGAAGCGGCGGCGGCGGCGGGGACGCGGGGCCCGGAGCAGGGGCGACCGCCGGCACTTCCAACGCGGCCGCGAGGCGGGGGCGCCGTCGCTCACCGGCCCATGCCGAGCCCCGAGCCCCGCGGAGGAAGCGGGACCGTCCGCGGCGGGACAGGTAAGGGGCCGTCTGGGGGCGCAGCGGGAGCGCAGAGCTGGGCGCCGAGCCGGGAGTGAGCTGGGGAGGACAACCGGAGCCCCCTCAGGGAAGGGGGCTCTGACTCCCTGTTGGCCGCACCTTGTGCACCCGTACCCCTCGTCCTGCAGGTTGGGCATGTGGGGAGGGGCCTCAGGGACTGAGGTCAAGACAGGCACCTGGGCACAGTGGCCCCACACCAACAGGCCTTGACCCCGAACTCAGGCAGCTCTGAGATACTTTGCCAGCTGCTGCAAGGAACACCGATTAGAGTCTCCCAGACCCCCTTGGACCCCAATCCCGCCAAGGTTCTGCAACACTAGCAAAATCTGAGCGGGCTTCACTAAGCTGCCCTATTCTCCCACCCAAACCTGCTCGCCAGGGTGACCCGGGTGGCTATAGTTCCCCTGCTCTGAGATTTCTTTGCCCTGGAAATGGCCCTTGGGCCAAGGGATGAGCCAGGCCCCTTAGGACTGGTTAACCCATTTCTTCTGGAAAGGAAAGAGGTACTGGAAGATATCTCAATTTCCCCCCAACCCCCACCCCAGTGGCACTCTGGACTCTCATGTAAAGGGGCCAGATTTGCATCCCACTCCTTAGTGCATGAGTGGTGTTCCTTGGGTGCCGTTTTCTATTACGTGCTGGTAACCCTAGACAGAGCCTGCAAAGAGTTCTCTCTCTTTCTGGCAAGGGTGCACTGAATGAGCTCATTCAGGCCTGCAACGTGCTTCCAGTTCTTCAGAGCAGAGTTCTGTGACTGGCAGAATGTAGCGATCAAATAAAACTGCGTAGAGGAGAACTTGGCCTATCTCTGTGGCTGACCACTGCTTTATACTGCTTTATCCCCACCCTCCAACCCAACACAATTTCCCCAGGCCCCCTCCCCATGGGGAAAGAGCACTAGACTAGGAGTTCCTGACTGCTCACAGGCACTTACTGGCTTTGACCAGTTACCTGAGCTCTCTGAACCTCGTTCTCCTCGCCCCTAAATGGGGAGAAGGTAGCTGCTCTGCTTACCTCAGAGAACTGCCTTGGGACTCAGTGAAACAATATACCTGACCAGAGGCTTGTCAACTGCACATCTCCTACCAGTACCAGTGAGCTGCTGTCACTGTTCCCATCCCCTAGCCAGGCCTGCTAGCGGTGACCTGATCACTGTCACCCCTGAACCCTCTTCTCCCAGCCCCACGGTGGATCCCTTTGTCTCAGGCCTCCCTGGGGTCCCAGAATCAGTGAAGCCCAACTTATAAACCTTAAGGAGACAAAAGGTGTTCCCTCCCCACTTCTCCTCTCCCATCAGCACCTATAGAAGATAATATAAGGTGAGAGTCAGACTCACAGGTTCACCCCCCCCCCCAAGAATCACAGATCTAGGCAAACAGCTCCTTGAAAGCAAGGATTGTGTTGTTTTTATCTCTTTGCCTCCCTCCACAACCTCCCTTCCCCTCAGCATCTGGAAGATAGTAAGGACTCAGTAATTGGGTGTAAAACAAGAGAAAGAAGTGTTAAAATGTATCAGAATAGCCAGGCACGGTGGATCACACCTGTAATCCCAGCACTCTGGGAGGCGGAGGCAGGCGGATAGCTCAAGGTCAGGAGTTCGAAACCAGCCTGAGCAAGAGCGAGACCCCGTCTCTACTATAAATAGAAAGAAATTAATTGGACAACTAAAAATACATGTAAAAAATTAGCTGGGCATGGTGGCGCATGCCTGTAGTCCCAGCTACTCGGGAGGCTGAGGCAGGAGGATCGCTTTAGCCCAGGAGTTTGAGGTTGCTGTGAGCTAGGCTGATGCCACAGCACTCACTCTAGCCCAGGCAGCAGAGTGAGACTCTGTCTCAAAAAAAAAAAAATGTATCAGAATAAAAGTATTTAACTGGGAGTCAGAAGCTCTGTGTTCTGGTCCCAGATCTGCCACTGACTGTCTGAGACAGGTCCCTTCCGCTCCCGGGGCATCAGCTTTCTCATCTGTAAAATAAGAGAGTTGGACTAGATGGGTTTCACGATGTGGGGCCCCGATGTTCTGTGGGGCTCTCTGAGACTGTCCTGAACACACAAACCCCTTGGTTCACCTTGAATACACAATACCAGCTTCATTAACCTGGTTTGAAGAGTAAGCTAGTGACCTGTCAGTGATGACCTGGATTTTATGAATGGAATGGAAAGGAGAAATAGGAGCCAGAAATAGTGATTTATATTTCTGGTGTTTTCATAAGAACCCCTTGTCTCCCTTATTTCTCTGGGAAAGCCACAAGTACAGACAGAGGGACTGAGCTGCGAGAGCTCCTGCCTCCAAGCCAAGAGGCCAGGAACACCACCCCCCCCCCAACAACAACAACAATAACAACAACATCCCTTGTGAGTAGCCAAGGGCCAGGGACCCCAGGCTTGGCCATCTACGAGGGACTCTGCCTGGCTGGGAACTCCCTCCTAGGAAGATTAGAAGAGGGAACAGGCAGGAAAGGTCTGTCCCTGTCAAGAGTTTTACATAAATGTATATAAAACAAAATGAGTTCTGTGATAATAATTTCCCACAACTGTGGCAGGCCCAGTCAATGCTCAGAAAAACCTTGGCTAATTGGCATTTCGGTAGAGCTGAGTAAGCCATGCCAGTGACCTCCTCAATTTACTCTGCGAGTGCCCAGCCAGTGTGGGGGACCAGTCTGCCCTCCCCACGTCAGCGCTTTCTGGCTCCCAGCTGTTGGTGCAGCGCTGGCAAGAATCAGCTCTCTAGAGTTAATGGACAGTCACTAACCCTCATAACAAAGTGGCAGCGGTAGCAGCAACTGCAAGCAAAGAGAGGCGCTTTATTTTCTGCAAGACTGGACTGTGGGGGAGCTGGCCTGCTACTGGGATGAGGACAATACACTAGCCCTCCTTCTGCAGCTGTCTGGGTGGACACTCCACCCCGCCAGAGTTGTCAGAGTGCAAGGCATCTGTGGTCACCCAGGCAGATAACATCTGGCTCTTCTCCCAACCAAGCAAAATGGGAAGACTACCCACTGGCTACCCGCCGGGTTCCTCTCTTGCCCCCTCCTTGCTCAGGTTTCTACTCTGGGCCCCTCTGCAAAGCCTCAAAGGGAAGAAATGAGTCAACCCTGGCACAAGATTAGGTGATTTTAGTTATCTGGGGCCAGGGTATGGGAAGCTGAGGAAGAGGGAAAAAAAATGCAACATGGTCATTAAGAAATGGTGTGTGTGCGTGTGTGTGTGTGTGTGTACAAGAGAGAGATTAAAACATTGAAATACACACATGCAGGTCCCTTCCCTCGTGTGACACACAGAAAATGGCAGAGGCAAACAATACCTGGAGACATCTGCACATTATTAGTATAGTTACCTTCAAGTTCAAAACCCAATTCACCTGGCATCCTAGAGGGGCGTGCAGCCCCTAAGTACACCACTCCTGGGAGAAAGGAGCAGGAGGAGCAGCCCTCACTTTGCGGAGAAGAAACATCACGGTTCTCTAAAGCTTCCTCTGCATTTTCCAATCCCCTTCCCTTCTCAGGGACTCAATCAGCATCCTGTATGAGGCAAGGTTCTCTCTGCCACAAACCAGGGGACAATGAAGACTGATCCTCATCCCGCTCTTTGTATCAAGTCTTCATGTCTCTTACTTCCTCCCTTTATTCTCTCTTCTCCTTCCTCCCTGCAGCTGCCACCCCCTCCACCCCCCACCCCCAACCAAGCAGACCGAGCAGCAGTGAGAGCTATACCTCCCGGTTAGATGTGTTATCTTCTACCATTAGATGCGCTGTTTGCTTCTAAGTGGTTGGGAATGAGCTGCTTCAGGGGAGAGACAGGTTTTTTCAGCGAGAATAAAGATTTCATTTCCACCTGAAAATGGGCTAATTTGAGTAGTGGAACCACCATCCCAATCCTCTCAGCAATTTTCACCCTTGTCAACCACAAACCCATCTCCCAGGCAGGTAGATTATGCTTTGAAGGACAGGTCAGTTCTGCTCATGGGAGCCCAGGGTGGCAGGGGAAAGAAATGAGGTTAAATTGATTCTCCCTGGAAGACAGCAGCTCAGAAAACTCCCGTGGGAATGGGGAAATGTTCCAGATGTTTTACCTGCCCTTCCTGGGTCGCCCCCTGAGCTCCCTCCTCTTCTTTTCTGTTCTCTCTTCTGCCGTCTCTTCTCCTCCCTCTCCAAAGGTCCTTTGATGATTCTCACATCTCTCTCCAGCCCTGACTGCTACCCAAGGCTTCAACTCCATACATCCAACTGCCAGGTGGAGTGTCTACCCTAGTATCCACTCCTCCTCCCCATTCTGCTCTTCTGTGTGTGTATGTGTGTGTGAGAGAGAGACAGAGACAGAGACAGAGAGACAGAGAGAGAGAGAGAGGAGAGAGAGGGACATTGATTTTTCCAGCTTGGTACTTGGTGGGTCTTTTCAATCTAAATATTCTTTTTTTTTTTTTTTTTTACATTCAGGAAACACTTTCTGCTTGTGCTTCAGTAATTATTATTTTTCTCCTCTAGTTTCTCTGGTGTATCTTTCTGAAGCTCCTTTTAGATTGATGTTGGAACTCCTGGGACTCTCCTCCATGTCTTTAAACTTTAACTTTATCCCTCTTTTTGTCTTTTTGTTTTGTGTCTTAGAGAATTTCATCAACTTTTTCTTTTACATTAAGAGATCAGTCTTGGCCAGGCACAGTGACTCATGCCTATAATCCCAGCACTTTGGGAGGCCAAGGCAGGAGAATCACTTGAGGCAGGAGTTTGAGACCAGCCTGGACAACATAGCAAGACCTTCTACAAAAGGAATTTTTTAAATTACCCAAGTGCAGTGGTGTACACCTGTAGTCCCAGCTACTTGGGAGTCTGAGGTGGGAGGATCACTTGAACCCAGAAGTCTGAGGCTGCAGTGAGCTATGATCATACCACACCACTGCACTCTAGCCTGGGTGACAGAGCAAGAGCATGTCTCTTTAAAAAAAAAAAAAAAAAGTCAATCTTCATGCCCATTCCCAATTCTATTATCCAGTCTACCCATTGATTTTTCTTTTTTTTTTTAGAGACAGAGTCTCACTCTGTTGCCCGGGCTAGAGTAGAGTGCCATGGCATCAGCCTAGCTCACAGCAACCTCAAACTCCTGGGCTCAAGCAATCCTCCTGCCTCAGCCTCCCTACTAACTGGGACTACAGGCATGCACCACCATGCCCAGCTAACTTTTTTTCCTATATATTTTTAGTTGTCCAATTAATTTCTTTCTATTTTTAGTACAGATGGCGTCTTGCTCTTGCTCAGGCTGATTTTGAACTCCTGACCTTGAGCAATCTTCCCGCCTCAGCCTCCCAGAGTGCTAGGATTGCAGGTCCCCGTTGAATTTTTGAAAATTTATGCAATTATTCCAAAACTCTCATGTTCTTGGATTGCTCCTTTTTCATAGCAGCCTGTTCTTGTTTTATAGATAAAGTATTCTTTTCTACCTCTCTGAGAATATGAATTCAAAAAAAAGTTAAGATTTTTCTGTAACTTAAATAATTTTATAATCTTATTGAATCAATTGTTCTATTTGTCTATTTAATCCTCCTCTTTAATTTTCATGTAGTTATTTTTCATTATCCTTTGTCCATTACCCATTCATACTTACAAATGAAGGAAGCTGTTGACTAGAATAGGCAGCTGGTATGAATTTCCTCTGCAGTTGGATAAGTTTGTTTCCCCAACAGGCCTCTCCTCTGAATGGGAGTTGTTCTTACCTCTGATGTTTAGGGCTGCAGGTTTCTCTGCACTGATTTATTCACCAAGGAATCTCATCTGCTGTTTATCTCCCAGGAATTCCTGACCAACTGATATCCTTGTTTTTTTTTCCAGTTTTGTTATGATTTCATTTTTTTAAAATACATATCCTGTCATTTTAATAGAACCTTAAGAAGAAAAAGTAGTGGTCGCTTGCGCTTAGGCTGCCCTCTTGAACAAGCAGACTCCTCCTAGTTTCTCTATCTCAGTTGGTTGCATCACCTTCTATTTGGTTGACAAAGACAGAAAGCTGGGAGTCATTCTTGGCTTCTACCTCTTCCTCACTTCTAGTTAACCACAAATTCCTATTCATTTAGCCTCCCAACTATTCTGTAGATATGACTCTTCCTCTCCATCAATTCTGCCACAGATCAGTTTCAGGTCCTCCTCTCCTGCCTGCATTTCTACAATAGTCTCTTAACAGGATTCCTGCCCTCCATTCTCACTCACCTTAAGTCCCTTCTATCCACTGCTGCCAACCAGAGTGCTCTGTGTAAAACACAGGCTTGACCATGTCACTTCCCTGCTGCACCCATCATTGGCTCCCCACAGCTTCTCTGCATGGCATAGGAGGCCCTCCCACCTCTCCGGCCTCACTCCATCAATACCAAACCGCCTGGCTTCCCCTCCCTACCACTACCCCATGCCTTTGTTTGTGCTAAGAAATGCCCTTCTCTCATTGTCTCTCATTGTCATCATCTAGATGATTCCTATTCCTCCTTCCAATAAGACTCAGTTCAGACGTCACCTGCTCTGAGAAGTCTCTTTCCAGTTCCCACCATGTGGGATAGGGGATCCCAGGATAGGGGTCCCTTATCAGTGCACCCATGGCTTCCTGTGTGCTGCCAGCACAACTTACTCCGTTCTATTAAAACTTTGTGTTTGCTAGTCTCCATTTCCCACCCCTCCTCATAATAGGTACCACTTCATGTTTATTTTTTAATATCCAAAGAACTGATCTGAAGCAACTGTTTAAGAAATGTTTATTGTGCAGAACTAAATATGCCTCAGAGAGATGTGTTCCATCCACCCTAGATCCTGGAAAGTACTTTCTTACCAGAGAGTACACCTAGCTCAGCCACTCACTGCTTCACTCATTCATTCATGAGATCCGCAGTTTATTGAGTGCCTATTATATGCCCTGCAAGGGGATGCAGGGATGAGCAAGACAGACACAGTCCACATCCCCCTGGAGCTTTCAATCTGGTGAAGGAGAACGACACTAATGAATGAATCACACATATATAAATAGAGACCATGATAAGCACTTTGAGAAGAAGAGCATGGAGCCGTGGAGAGCAGACAACAAGGGAAACAAAATCTAGACTGAGGATGGAGGGATGGGCTCCCTGAGGAAGTGACCTTTAAGCCGAGAGTTAAAGCATCCTGATGTGAGTGGAGCTTCTGAGAAACAGGGCTGGGAGGTTGACGGAGAGAGGGGCACAGGAGCTGAAAGGGAGGATGGCACTGGGGAAGGCTATGCCAGTTCTGTGTTGCTGCCTGGCCACCCCCAAAATCAGTGGCGTAAAACAACAGATATTTCACGATACCTCATAACTTCGTGGGGGTCAGGAATGCAGGCAAGGTTTAGCAGTGTGATCATTCCACTCCCTGTGGCATTAACAGAGGTCAGCTGGTGACAGATGAGCTGGTTTGAAAAGTCCGAAGTGGCTTCACTCACATGTCTGGCGTCTTGAGGATGACTAGGAGGCTGGGCTCGGCAGGTTCCATTGACCAGAGCATCTACACACATGTGGCCTTTCCAGCATGATGGCCTCAGAGTAATCCAACTACTGATAGGACAGCTCAAGCTTCCAAGAGTGAATGTTCCAGCAGGCAAGGTGGAAGGATGCTTGGCCTTTTATAACCTGGCCTCAGAAGTCACCTAGCATCACTTTTGCTGTGCTCTGCAGTTGAAGCACTTACAAGCCCACCCAGATTAGAGAGGAGGGGTATAGACCCTCTACTTGTCCATGGCAGGAGTGTCAAAGTATTTGCAGCCCGGTTTTATAATCATCACAGTGATTTTATTTTTTTTTTAAGCGAGGGAGACACTATGTTTAAACACTGTTAGGAAGGATCAGGAGTTAGGGGCTGGTGGAGACAGAGGAGAGAAAAAGCGTAATCAATTGTGTTAGGATTGCTGAGAAGGCAAACCGAAACAAAGGAAGCGAAGTTCCCCATTTTCCTTGACTCAGCCACCCCTGGCTCTTCCTTCCATTCCTGTCAGAGGCAGCAGGCTGCAGCTAATGAGTGCAAGCTGGCTTGGTGGCTCTCGCTCATCACCAACCAGAAATCATCAAATCCAGCATCAAGCCATCAGCAAACAGCCACCATGGTCACAACACTTCACAGTTTGCAGAACAGTTTATGTATTATCGGACTAGAGGATGCTCTAGTGTCTATTCTTAAAGATTTCACCTTTCCCCTGGATTTTAATCATTTATATTTAATCTTCTGCCCTCTTAGAAGTTCTGGCTTTTATCTGTCAGTTTAAAAACACTCTCTCCTGTTGCACTGAGAGATAGTGGTCAGTAGCTCAGTGGGTATTTATTTAAACCCAGACCTTGGGGGTTATCCAAGCAGCCACCCTGGGCTGCCAAATCTCTTAATCTTTTTTTTAAAGCTCCCATTTCTCATTCCCTTCACTGAAGATTCTGGCTTTAGACTGTGCAAGACCAAATCTTCACTTTTCTCCCCACCCCATCGTTAAGTACGACTCTCCTCACACACAGGTGCACCCTGAAAGGTGTAGTCAATGAGAGCCCAGGCTCTGGACCAAATCAAACCTGAGTTCAAGTTCAGGCTCTGTCACCGTTTAGTCTTGGGCAAGTTCTCCACCTTTCTAAGCCTCAGTTCTCTCATCTGAAAAATGGGGAAGAATAATAACCAGCTTCATTAGTTGTTGTGAAGTTTGGAGATAAAGTATATGGAACACCGGACTCCTGTGAGGATGCAGTAACTAGTAGCTGTCACCACTTTGCAGGGTTCTGATAAAGGCTGACCCCATCCTAGGGTGTGACCCAAGTGCCTGCTCACACATCACACTGTCCTTTTGGCCTCCCTTGAACATGTTCACCCTGCCCCCTCCCAAGCACTTCAGCGCCCACCGGCAGTACACACAACAGACTTCCCCAAGGCCTGGGCCCTGCAACTACTGCTGGAGAACACAGCGCTGTCCGGGCCAGCCCATGGAGCCCATTGGCCAGGACCACGTTCTCCTGTCCCTGCATCACTGGTTGTTGGTTAAAAGCTTACACTCTGGTCAGACAGACTTGGGCCAAACAGAGATCTGCCACTCTCCAGCTCTGCGATCTCAGAAAACCTACCTAATTTCTCTGAGCCCCAGTTTTCCCACAGGTGAAAGAGGACGGATTCAATGAGATAGTGCATTTGAAGCACTTGGCATGGTGTTCAGAACAAAGCAAGCACGCAATAAACGCTGGCTGATATACAGTGGCTCCAGGAGGTAGTGACTCTGCAGTCAGACCCCCAGGGTTTGCGCCCAGCTCTGCACTCACCAGCTATGTGAGCACTGGTGTGGGCACCTCCAAAACCCTTATGCCTTAACGTCTTTGTAAGGTGGAAATAACGATGACGTAGACTTCATAGGACTACTGTGAGGATTAAATGAGATAATACAGAGCATTTAGAATACTGCCTGGAACACAGTAGGAACTTAATAAGTGTGGGGTGTTATTATTCCATCCTTTTACTTTCAACCTTTTTATGTTTTTACATTTAAGGTTCATTGCTTATATGCAGCATATAGCTGGATTTTATCTTTTTATGTATTTTTTTAAAACACCTGTGAGGTGTAATACAGGATAAAATTCACTAATTTTAAGTATACAATTCAATGGGTTTTATGAAATACATACAGTCATATAATCACTGCCACAATCAAGATACAGAAAAGTTCCATTTCTCCAGAAGTTCTCAGGGTCCTTCTCAGGCAATGCCCTCCCTACCCTTCCCACCTGCCCTGAGCAACCACCAGTCTGCTTTAGTTACTAATAGTTTTGCCTTTCCTAGAGTTTCATATAAATGGAATAAAGCACTATATGACTATTTTTGTCATTTTAGGAGCAATTTTATTCCATTTACATTCATTGTAATTACCGATAGAGCTGGTTTTAAGTCTAACGTCTTAATGATTTGTTTTCTGTTTGTCTCACTTGTTCTATATTCCTTATTCTACTTTTTCTTGTCCCCTTTTGGGTGAATCAAGTATTTTTATTATTTCATATTCCCCATCTATTAGCTTATTGGTTATACCTTTTTTGTAATCTTCTTTCAATGATTATCAGAGCAGTAGTTCTTAAAATGTGATCCCTGGACCAGCAAAGCATCACCTGGGAACTTGTTGAAAATGCAGATTCTCAGGCCCCATCCCAGAATCATAACCTGTGAAGGTGGAATCCAGCAATCCAGGGGTTAACAAATGCTGCGGTTTGGAGAACCACTGCCCTGGAGACGGCTTTTGCCTCTGGCAGGCAGCTAGATGTGTGCAGATCACCGGCATTCAGGTAGGATGAAGCTGACTCCAGGTCTGGTTTCAGTCCTATGAGGGCCGGTTTATCTCCAGTTTGCTCCGACTCTACGGTGTAGCCCTAAAGAGGTCCCAGTTGAAAACCAGGAGTGTGGGACCTCCTCCTTAACAGACCCTGAACTCCGATTTTACTCCCCAGCCCTGATGCTGCTGGAAGAGCAGGCTCTAGGCCGCCACCTGGGAATCAGGAAACCCTCAAGGGAGAAAGTGATACCAAGTGCCAGGCTCACCTGTCTGCGTTTCTCTGTCCTCTGGGTTCTTGGCATTTTCACCCTTCAAGTTCTCCCTCCCTTGGTGATTCTTTGATGCCTTCATATTTTGCACAGTTTCCTGGGTCTTACCGGCAGTTTTGTGTGACATGAGTTAGTCTGCCCCAGCTGGAAGAGGGAGCCCTCTATCCTATTGTCATTTTGCACTCAGACTAGAGTTAGAACGAGTATTTAGAACAGTTCAGTTCCTGGCACATGGTAATAACCTCCATATTCGTCTTCTCCTCCTAATAAAATCCTAGGGTCGTATTAAACTGAGTTGCATAAAATGAACTTCTCCTAACCCTCTCACACATTTTATAGATAAGCAAACCAATGTCACACTGCCTGACTGGACTCCGGTGCGACTGGACTCAGCAGGAAGCTGTAATTGGACTCCAGCAGGTTCCCGGATGGTTTCCTGCCCCTGATCTGGGAGGTGGCAGTGTGCGCTCCAGCCCCCAATCAGGGAGTGGAAAACCTTAGGACCAGCTAAGTTCTTGGCTTGTAAGGAAACAATCCAGAGGCTGTGGCCTCAGAGCCACCTTCTCTCCCTCTCCTCATGTGGGGCTCCGACCCACAGCCCCAAGTGCACAATCTAGAGCAACCGTAGCTTCAGGATTCCAGGCCCTCTCCTGTCCTTCCTTTGGAGCAGACTGCACACACGCACACACACGCAGACACGCTCGCCTGCGGCCAGTCAGGCAGCGGGACAGATCTAGAAGGCGTACATAGTCCAGGTGAGACCAGACCGCAGAGGCGGTGATGACAACTGCTCAGCTCTGCTCTCCTTACCCCAGGGAACGGGGAGAGGCAGACCTAAGGAACAGTCTGGAAGGCCAGGTCAAGGGCAGGAAAAGCTGGGACTGGGGACCCGCCACTCCCTCCTCTGGCCCAGACTCCATGCTGGACACACAGGGTCAGGTCCATGAACTCCCGGGCAGCCCAAGCAGGATGTGCAGGAAACATGCGCTGGGTAGCGAATCGCGGCCCTTGGCTGGACTGGGAGCAGGTGCCGCCACTGCTGACTTGGGTTGCCTAATGGAAGTGGAGGTGTGGGCGTGAGTAGCCGTGTGTGTGTGTCGGTGTGTGTGTAGGCAGGCTTTAATGCCGTGCTCAGCCGCCAAACCCAGGAGGAACCCTCCAGCCAGCCTGGAGAGGTTTTAAACTGATTTGAGATAATTTGGCTCAGAAGAAATCTATGCACTTAATTTTTTTCTAGTTTAAAAGTAATACGTGCTCATTGTGAAAAATAAATGTGGAAAACAGAAAAAACAGGGTGTATAAAGGAAATGAAAAGTACCTGTGCTCCCACCCCTGGAGATAATCACTGTTGACATTTTGGCGGTGTTGAGATTACACGCACTTAACATTTTCTTTTCTTCCTTCTCACTGAATGTACAATGAGCATTTTCTCACGTCATTACTCTTTGTAAACCTGTTCGAAGGCCTTGCACCACCGTATTGTGTACCATAATTTATTTAACTTGTTCCCAATTGTCAGACGTTCAGGCGGCTTCCAGTTTTTCCCTATTGTGTAAAACCAGGGTCATTCATCTTTGTGCGTGAAGAGCCGAGACCCTGCTTAAAGGCAGCCTCGGAGCTCAAGGGAGGAGGGAACCCTGACAGGGCTGAGTGTGGTGAATTGCGGAGGCTCAGCTGGGTGTCCTTTGACCAAGAGAGTGTGACATGGGTGGGGGTGAGCTGGGATCTGGCTGCCCTGCCTGCTTTGCACAGGTGCCCTGCAAACGCCCTACAGTCTCCAGGGATCATTCCATCCCATCTCAGGGAATCAGACAGAAGGACAGGAGACTTGCTGGGTCCTCCTGGCAAGACAGAGGTGGGCAGGGCTGGGTTTGATGCATTAGTCTGCTCTGAGGGCCCTGGGGCTGCCCACCCCGGCCCCCAAGGCCCCTGCAGGCCTCAGCCTATGTAGATGGTTACAGGACAGTACTTTGGAGGGACAGTACTTTGGTGGAGGGACCCTCGTGGCTACAGGCCAAGACCAGCTGGAGGAGGGGCTGGAGGATCTTTGGGAGCTGTGTCCCAGACTCCTGAGGGTGGGTGAGATGGGCAGGGCATAGAGGGACGAGGCTGGGACTAGGGCAACCAGGGGCAGTTGGAAAGACAGGAGATGACTCCAGGGTTCTGCCACCCATCTGGAAATCAGGTGTCTTGCCTTTCCTTTGCCTTCCTCAAACTGCTCCAGGGACATGGGAGGGAAGATGAGGACTGTGCTCCTCGCTAGGCTCTGAAAGTGTTCACCTGTCCCCATCCTTGAAAGGGAGCAGGGGTGGGGGTATTTCACTTCTATGGGCTCCTTGGGGCTATGGGATCATGGAACGTTACTGCTGCAATCAACACCTGTGACCATTTCATCCAATGCCAGGTTGGGAAACTGAGGGGTCGGGTCCAAAAGCTAATGGGGGGGACCAGGAATGGAACCCCAGTGTACCTGACTCCCAAACCCATGAGCTTTATGGTCACATGTCCATCAGCTCCACACCTGTGATCACATCTGCTAGAAGGAAGGAGGCCAAGGCAGGGGCTCAAATCTGCCCTTGGGGTCAAAAGAGACCCGTCCTGCTGGGAATCTGTCCAGAGGAGCCCTGGCCCAGTGAGGCTTCTGCCCTGGGTGCTCTCAGCTCCCCACCTGCAGGAAGGTGCCCCTCCACATCCCTGTAGCCCAAGGGGCTCCCTGCATTTTGGCCCTCACAGAGGAGGGAGGCGGCCCTGCATTTGCGAACACTGCAGAGCTGTGATCTAAGCCTACACGACCTGCCCAGTCCTGTGTTGCCCCATCGCTGCATGTGGAGAGGCTTTGCCACAGCTGGGCGACAGCCCATGTGGAACTCTCTACTAGTTAACACGCCCGCAGGGCCCCAGCACCATCTGTGCCCTCCCTGGCTGAAGAATCGGGCACTTGGCCACATCCGCTGCTCTGTGTCCCCCACGATTATTTGTTAGACTTTCTCTGAGCCCAGTTCAGAGGCAGCGCCCTGCAGGGGTTCCGAGCTCAGAGCCAGGGGCAGCCTCTCTTGCTCCTTTGCCCTCACACAGGCGACAGCCCGCCCCTGCCCCACTAGCAAGCCAGCTGGGGGAGCCTGGCCCCCAAGGTCACACCCCAGGGCCGTCTCCCGGGCTTTACTGGCCCCTCTCCTCCCGCACTCATCTGGGCAGTATTCCCGAAGCCACGCTCTGTCTTCAGGTTTCTTAAGAGCAGCTTTCTAGAATCAAGTCATTTCTCTTAGGCAGAAGTAGAAATGGCCCTTTCCCAGGTTCTGGCTGTGGGTTCTTGGTAGGGGTTGGGAATGGGAAGGGGATGAGATAATCCCAGCCCTGGGGGCAGAAACCTCTCCCCACACTTTGCCCTTTACCATTATCCAGGAGGGCAGACAGGCCGGGTGAGTAAAGTCAGGGGCTGAAGCCCAGAAATAGGGACAGCAGCACCCCCACTTATCACCCACTACATGCCGTCATCTCAGCCATCTCTTTCGATCCTCAGAACAGCTTTGTGGGGTGGGCAGAGATTGCCATCATGAGGAAACTCAGAGGAGCACACTAATGTGTCCAAGGCATCGAGGCCAGGACTGAATCCCCAGTGATCAGATTGGAAACCTAGGGCTTCACGACGGGCCTGGAGGAGAGGGTGCAGGGTGCCCCTGCTCTCTCACCACACCACACTCTGCCTGTCATACCCGGAGCGCGTGTGGGCCTGGGCCTTCCCAGGTGCACAGCCGGTGCTCAGGGCTGGCTGCAGGGGGGAGACACAGCCCTTGAGTGTGTGTCTACGCTTCCAGCTGGGACATGCAGGGCCAGACCTCAGCACCCAGGAGGCCCCACCTTAGATCCCTCAGGAACTTCCCAAAGTCACAATTTGCCTTAGGAGGGAAATTAGCCTAAGCTGCTAATTTCCGACTCCCTCTAAGACATTGCCCCGGGGAAGCCGCCTCCCCCAGTAAGAGCTGACAGCTGTGAGCACACGCCACCACGTGCCGAGCTCAGGACTAAGCACGGTCCCTTTGGACCCTGGAACAAATCCTCTCTCATCCTCCAATCCCACCTGCCGCCAAGTGCTGGCAATATCTCTGAAAGCCCGCCCCCTTTCCTCCGCCTCCTCCACCCTGAGCCGGTTGTCCTCAGCTCACCTGAAGCCACAGCAAAAGCCCCCTTAGGGGTCATAGTCAGCCCCGCCCTCTCCAGTCTGCTCCCCATACACGGTCATGGGGAAGGCGTCAGGATCCAAATCTTATCCTATCACCCCCACTAAGACCCCTGTGATCCCCTTAGACCTCGACAGGGCGGCCTGAACCAGCCCCACCACCCCCTCCAGTGCCCCGCACTGCTCCAGGACTGCCAGACCTACCGTCCTGCATCGAGCCCCGGGGCCTTTGTCTACACTCTTCCCTGGCCCGAAACGTGTTCCCGTGCCCTTCACCTTGTTGACTTGACTCTTCCTTCAGACCCCAGCCCAGCGTCTGTGTGCCAGCTCTGTCGGTTGCATGTTCTGCACCCACCTGCCGTATTTCTCCTTCAGGACAGAGACAGGGTTTTACAACCGTTTTCTCCACCAGCCTGGATGCTTTGTGGCAACAAAGCGTGCACCCTTTCCCTTTCCTCACCTCTCGCCTCCCTCGCCACTGTATCCCGAGCGTTTGGTACATTGCCTGGCATGTAGCTCATAGTCAATAAGTACGTGTTGGATGGGTAGAGGACCTGAGCCAACTCTACCAGGTAAGTGTGACTGCTGTCCCCAACCTGCAGGCAAAGAAGCAGAGGCTCTCAGAAGTGACATGGACAGCTCAAGGTCCCACAGGTGGAAGATGGCACAGGCAGAGTCTGAGTGAAGTCAGACTACAGAGCCTGTGCCCTTCCCCACTTCCGGTCCTGCACCCAGTGCCCTGGCCTCAGTGCCCACCTGTCTTGCTCTTCTGACAGGCTCTCTGAGGACTGCTCGGCTGGCCCAGGCTCCTCTACTTGGCAGCTGCCCCCAGAACCATGGAGAGTCTGAGTGAACTTCAGAACCCATTGCTGCCTAGGAGCTCTGCCCACCTCCACAGTCCCTGTCCCTACCCGGAGGCTCCACCCAGCTGGTCCTGCCAAGAGAAGCTCTACTCCTACCTCCTGGGTGGCGCTGGCCCTACTCGAGCCCACCAGCTCCTGGACCCTGGGTCCCTGCAGCTGGCCGTGGAGACCTGGTATCGACCCAGCTGCCTCCTGGGGAGGGACAAGGTCAAGGAGCCCAAGGCAGGCAGCTGTGAGACCAGCTTCACAGAGGGCAGGGAGCCCCAGGCAGGGCCCATAGAGCGGCTCACAGAACCCAGCCAAGCTGAAGAGGATGTCACCATCCAGACAGTGTCCTATGGCGTTCAGGAGGAGCTGCAGGGCCAGGAGGATGACCAGGAAGAGGACGAGGTGAGCACGTATGTTTAAAATGCAGATTCCCAAGGTCCCACCACCAGATGTTGAGATTTAACAGGGCTGGATGGGGGCCCAGGAATCTGCACGCTACTAAAGAAAAGGTACTTCTGACATAGGTACAGTCACCACTTTGAGAAACACTAGTTTGAGTTGACCATTTAATTGTTTAATAGCGTTTATTGTTCTTGTTTTCTTAATGATATAAGTGATTTAAACTCAGCACAGAAAACCCTCAAAGCAAACATCACTATTTTGGTGGATGATTGTCTAAGTCTCTTTATTCACGTGTTTTCCCCACCCCACTTCCCAAATGAAGTCGTGCTGTCCATACTTTTATAACCTGATTTTTCTCTCTCAGCAACATATTTCAGTATTGCTCCAAGTAATTTAATATTTTCTACAAGGTGATTTCTAATGGTGACGTGGTCTTCCATTTAAGTTCTCCCGTCATCTATTAACACAATCTCCTGGTCCTTGGCCATTGAGAGTGTTTCTAATCTTTTGTACAATTGCTATCCTTTGACAATCATCCCTGGACATAGATACTCACATTCTTTCTTTGTGATAAATTCCCAGAAGTGGAATCATCAGGTCATTGTTACGGCTTTTGACAGAGAGCACCAAGACCAACCTCCACACCCCCCAGCAGCAGAAGAGACACCTGCTACGCCACATAATTGCCCACTGGGTGTTGCCTTTTTAAAAAAACTCTTGCCAGGCCGGGCATGGTGGCTCACGCCTGTAATCCTAGCACTCTGGGAGGCTGAGGCGGGAGGATCGCTCAAGGTCAGGAGTTCAAAACCAGCCTGAGCAAGAGCGAGACCCTGTTTCTACTAAAAAATAAAAAGAAATTAATCGGCCAACTAAAAATATATATAGAAAAAATTAACTGGGCATGGTGGCGCATGCTATAGTCCCAGCTATTCGGGAGGCCGAGGCAGAAGGATTGCTTGAGCCTAGGAGTTTGAGGTTGCTGTGAGACGCCACGGCACTCTAGCCCGGGCAACAGAGCAAGACTCTGTCTCAAAAAAAAAAAAAAGAAAAAAAAATCTTGCCAGTCTGGCGGAGTTTGGGTGGCCCCGGCCTGGTCACCACACCCTGCTGTTTTGCAGAGTGATGCTACTTCCACAGAGAGCGAAAGCGAAGACAACTTCCTCACGCTGCCTCCCAGGGACCACCTGGGGCTCACGCTTTTCTCCATGCTGTGCTGCTTCTGGCCTCTGGGCATCGCCGCCTTCTACTTCTCCCAGGGGGTAAGAGCGCCTGGGTCCAGGGCTGCTTCTCTGGCCACCTGCCTCCGCTGGCTGGCTTGGCATCCTGTCTGCAGGATGGGGTCAGGGGCCTGGCGGGCTGGGCTGTCTTGCTGGGTGTGGGGACGCTCATCAGGTCGTCTCTCTCCCTAGACCAGCAAGGCCATCTCCAAGGGGGACTTCCGCCTGGCCAGCACCACCTCCCGCCGGGCCCTCTTCCTGGCCACACTCTCCATCGCCGTGGGCACCGGTCTCTATGTAGCCGTGGTGGTGGCTCTGGCAGCTTACATGTCCCAGAACGGCCATGGCTAGTGGCCAGTAGGGCCTGCATCCTGCCTCCCCTGCCCACCTGAGGAAGCACCGGGCTTAGGGTTGCAGACCCAACAGAGAGCCCTGGCCCCCAAACAGAACCCGAGAGAGTGGCTTGCTGGCGGGAGCCCCGAGTCTGCAGCCTGTGGAGCTCAACCTTCACTTCTTCTCGCCCACAGCTCCCAACCCCGGAGCAGGGCCAGGGGCACCGCTCTCTAACCCAGGCTGCAGAGGGGACGCAGGAAAGGGCAGGGCTGCTCACCAGGCCATCCGGCAGGGCCTCACTCAGCCCATCCTGCCCATTCCCTCAAGGGTCTCCTGCCCTACAGGCAGCTCACCACCTACTCTGCCAACCTCCCCACAGAGAACGAGCAGGAGGTCACAGGGAGGAAAAGGGGTGCCCAGGGGACACAGGGGTCTTCATCTGGGGACAGCCCAAGCAACCCCAACTCTGCTCTCTGGCCCCAGCATGCCCAAACCCCAGCCATCCGGAAGGAAATCCATGGAGGCACAGGGGCCCTTGCTCTTCCTGCCTCTGGGGAATGCTCATCTCCCCCATGGAGTCTGAATAGAGGAGTCTCAGCATGTGAACTCTGAAACAAGGGTGGGTCCTTGGAGCTTTTCCATGCAGGAGCAAAAGGCAGATGTGATGACAGAGAGACTGGAGGGCCCTGAAATATTGCTGGACCACAAGGGACTCCCCACTCTGCCCTGTTCCCCACCCCCATAATTCTTTTCTGCCTGGGGGACCTGAGCTGGTGCCATCCCAGGTAGACGGAGAGAGAGTGCCAACAGCCCGTCAGCCCGAGTGCAGGGCCCTGGATCCAGCCCTGCAGGAAATGCAGCGAGGAGAGACCCTGGGGAGTAGTGAATGCAGGTGAGGGACACAGGGCAGGTCTGGCCTGCTGAGTAGCCAACAGTCCTCAGAAAGGCTTCCTGGAGGAGGTGTCCCTTGAGCAAGGCCTAGAAGGATGAGTAGAATTCAAAAAGGGATTCATTTTCACATAACCCCTTGTATCTGTGGGCAGGAGTGTGGCAGGAGCCTTCCATGGGGCGTTTCCAAGGTGTTTGGATTCTGCCTGGAACATCCAGGGTGGAGCCAAACTGCAGCCTTTCCTGAGGGTTCCACCAGCTCAAGAAGGAAGGTCTGCCTGTCTCTCAAAAACCAGTGATGTTTTCCGACCTCTGAATGCTGAGGGGTTGGTGATGGGCCCCTGGCCACCTTTGGGACATCTTCACGGATAACCCTGCTCAGGGCTGCTCTCAACACCCCCAGCTACTAGGGAACACCCAGAATTTTAGGGATATCCAGGCAGGCAAGGGGAGCACATTGAGAGGGCAGGCCTGTCTGGGCCCAAGCTACAGGACCCTGTTGTGCATGATTTGGGGCCCTGGGCATTCCCGTGCTCCATCCAGAGCCCAGAGCTTTGCTCATCACGGGCAATCCCCTGTCCCACCATCCTCCCCAACCTGGGGCATTGCCAGCCCTCCACTCCCTGCATCATTGGCAGTTTTAAGGTCGCATTATTGTATTTATTTATCCTTGTAATAAATGTTTCCATAACACCTGGTGCCCTCTGGGCCTCTTGCTGTCCTCACCTGCCCGCCACCCCCACCTTGCCTGCGTCCCATCTTCCCCAAGACCAACCTCCATCGCTATGTCTGCTTCTCTCAGCGGCCTCTGGAGAGGACAAACCCACATAGGGGCCTTAGGAGGCAGGGTGGCCTGTGTCTAGACTGTCCCTGGATTGCTTTGCTTAGAGTCGCCTGGATGTCGGGTGATAGCATGCCCTTGACCCTGTGCAAGACAAGGCAAGATCTGTGCCTGGAGGAAAATCCCTTCTAGGCTCACAAGCCTTGATGGTCAGGGAGGAGGGGATGTGAACCAGAGTGACAGGCTCCACAGAGCTGCCTAGAGCTACCAAGGGTGCACCCAGGCTGTGCGGGCCAAGGAGCCCACTTCCCTACTGCCCATTCTTGAGTTTCCCCATATCTCCCATCCCAGGGGCTGCTCTGGGCAGCGTGGAGAGGAAGCCATCCCTGCCTGCCCTGGGCCCCAGCCTCAGCACCAGATCTCCAATGTCCCCTTGGTCGTGGGCCCCTAGGTTCCTGCCTGTGCTGGAAGAAAGTCTGGCCTGCCTCTAGGTCGCTGTGCACACAGAAGGCCCTGGGAGGTGGGTTATGCACATTCTACACTCATATATGCACCATGTAAGACAAAGCAATGCATGTATGCACAAACACATGCTGCATGGGTGCCCCAGAGATTGCGATCAGCATGCAGGATTTATATTAGGGGCTGCTCATGGGATAACATTTGTGGGAGGGAGGAAAAGGAGGCAGATCTGGGTGGAGGGAGAGGTCAGCCTGCGATGCAGTCTGAGTGACAGTCTGGACCAACCCACAGTAGAGCAAGGGTGTCTTTCAGAGTTGATCCAAACTGGGGCAAAAGGCCAGGCCTTTCTACCCCCTGTCACTGGATGTGGACCAACCAGAACAGGTGTAGGACCTCACACAAGGTGGCTTTCTTCAGTTAAGGCAACCCACACTGGGGTTTACCCCAAAAGCTGTTTGCTGCTTGCACCTGCAGCAGCTGGGGGGCTGTCCATGCGGCCAGAAGGGGCTCTGAGCAGCACATTACTGCATCTGCCATACCCTCCTGCCCAGCAGACAGGCTGGTGCCCCCTAGTCTCCTGTGCATTCACCTCTGCATGCCGAAGGCTGCTTCCTGGGCACTCTATGACACTGGGCCAGCAGACAGGCCAAGCCGAAAGTGCTGGAGAGCTAATGCAGCCTTCATCTCTGACCGATGGGCACAGGCAGATAAATACCCTAGATGTCTGGCCCTTGGGTGGGAGAGCACTGGTTCACAGGGCTCCTCAGTCACCCACAACAGCAATCTGCTGGTAGCATGCCCCGCATCTGCTGTCCTCTCCCCGACTCCCCCACTGAGCTCGCTGGAATCAATTGCCTCCCAATAAACGGCCTTCAATTGAAGTTTTGTCTCAGGGTTGGGCCTCTGGGGTACTCAAACCCAGGCACACACATGCCCGTTCACATGCACATGTACATGCACCACATATGTGCACACTTGCATATGCATGTGCAACGCATGCATACACATACACACAGGCACAGCCATGCAACCACGCACACCGTGCACACCCACACACGTACACAGGCACTGCCCACACAGGCACAAAAATGGCACGCACACACTGGCATGTGCGCCCATCGCCCATGTGTGCAGCACGTGCACATGCAAGCGGTGAAGAAGGAGGCAAGGAGCTGAACAGTCTCTGGCCCTGCCTGCTCTGATCTCTCACCCCATCACCAGGCTGGCTCAGGGCCCCGGAAAGGGCACGGGGCAGCACGCACTCCCATCCAGGCCTTGCCTGGACCCCACCTCACAGCCCAGACAATTCCCACCACCTTCCCAGCCCTCTGAAATGCTGTTCCAGGCCTTGAGGAGGGAGAAGAGAAGCCAAATGATTTCCTATTTTCAACCCTGGTCCTGTCCGCCCACCCTTTTCGCACCATCTCTATCCTCAGCTGCAAATGTAGGCTCTGCAGGAGGAAATGGGATCGGAAATGGAGCCCTGGAGCCTTCCCTCCTGCAGCCCCCTAGGAAGGGCCCATCGTGTGGAGCCCCGGCCTGTCCTGATCAGTCCCCTGAGCAGGAGCACTGGCAGTGACACCACCCCATGGGGCTGAGGCCTGCCTCTGGCGTGCTTGGGGCACTTCAGGCCTCCTGCTTCCCAGCGCTGCCTTCGCCTGGCTGCCTGAGGCTCCCGGGAGGCACAGGGGCTTCAGCTACTCCCCCTCAGGCTGGCAGAGCCAGGCTGGGGGCAGGGAGGGTCCCCTGGGTAAAGGTGCCCGTGAAGAGCTGCAGTGCCAGCACATCTGTGCAAATATTACCAATTATTTTCCTCCCTATAAACACCCAGCAGGAAAGCAGAGGAGCAACCAACCCAAACTGTTCAAAATAGAAACCGAAATTGCTGCACAGGGAAGTCGGGGCAGTGGCAGAGCAGGGATCCTGCACCCACCGAGAACCCAGTGTCTCCAGCCACAGCCCCCGGTCTTTAACCCCAGCTCCACTTTCTGCCCCATGGGCCAGGCGGGAAGAAGATGAGATAGACCCCCGCCCAGGGGACCTAGGGGATGGACAGTGACACAAGGGGGGAGCCAACTGGGCCCTGTGCAGGGAGGGGAGATGGCTGAGGGCCAAGGGAGACAGCCACAGAAGACCCAGGAGCTGAGGCCACCTGGCCCCAGCCCTGGGGAAGGAGGGGCACCCCAGGGGTGGCAGGCCAGGGGTCCCAGCTGTGCTGAGTGGGAACAGTGATCTGCCCCCACTCTGAGTGAAAGGAGTTTTCCTGATGGCGGGAATGAGTAGAAACCTGCCCAGGGACCCAGCAGCCTTCTCTGTCCCTCCCTCCCCATAAACAGGGCTCATGGACAGCAGGCTGATGACACAGTCACGGGGGTTGTCAGAACAGTGAGATACTTCCACGCTGTTTCATCAACAGGCCCTGTCCTGAGCCCTCCACGTGTTTCCTTTTCCTGCCTCCCTGGCCCCTCCCCCAGGATCCCCAGACCTGCCCCCACCAAGAAGGGTTAACAGCAGGCACAGCAGCCGCCCCCCATGCCCCAGTCCAAGCCCAGCTGCCCTGATTGCTAAATTCCTCGAATGTCCAGTCACCCCTGCCCACGAAGACATGGTCTGTGTGAGGAGGGGGCTCTGAGCAGCCCTGCTGCTCTGCAGAGGCAGTCGTGGCACATTTCCTGAGCCTGGCCAGGCCCCAGTCCCACTCAGAGGGTGGGGTGAAGAGGCAGTGCCGAGGAGGGGGCAGTGGCCAAAGGTATGAATCCTGGAATGTGGCAGCCGGCAGCTGCAAGGAACCCACGAGGTGATCTAGTCACAGTGTCTCATACTACAGATGAGACAACTGAGGCCCAGAGAGGGAAGTGAGTAGCCCAATGTCACACAGCAAGTCATGAGCCAAGCTCAGGCCTTGCCTCCCAGGCCCCGGGGCCCTGGAGTTGCTGAGCTAGGCTGGTGACGTCTGCCTGCCTGGGAAACAGAAAACCCAGGGACAACTGCTGCTGTCGCCCTGTGAATATTAACACGCTTGCTTCTGGCCTCCTTCCCTCCCAGGCTGTTTCCTGCTTCAAAGGTTTCCCCGGCCAGCCCCTCCCTGGAGCTGATACCTTGGCCCTTCTATTTTTGGTGGCTTGGCGGGCAGGAGGATGACAGCCTTGCTTTTGCCTGCCCCAAGCTCACGGCAGCCCCCCGGGTACTCTCTCATCCTCTCTGCGACAGGGGGAGGTGCTACTCTGGGTGGAGGAGTCCCCACGGGGAGACTCAGATGTTCTCGGCAAAAATAAAAGGGGCCCGTGCAGCCCATCTGCATTTCTGAACACTTCCAGCCTACATCCCTTGAATTGCTTTTACCTCTCTCCCGCTAAGGAGACAGACAGTTTTCAAAGCCAGTTCCAGCTCTACCAGGAAATAACAGAGAAAGAAAATCCCAGAGGGCAAGATCCCCCAGAGGCAGCCAAAAAGGGGACAAAGGGGACAGCTGGCATTTGCACCAATGGGCGGGGCCGGGCGAGGCAGAAGGGCAGGCTGCATTCGTTGACAGAGCACCTTGAACGCACAAAGGACCTTCATATAGGCTCTCTCTACCACTGAGGCAGGTGTTCCTGTCCCCATTTTACAGACAGGGAAACTGAGGACTGCAAGGCCCTTTCTTGGTTCCATAGTTCAGTGAATGGTACCACCGCCTCTGGGGACCTGCTGTGCTCCAGCGTCACCCGCTGCCTACATGTATCTGAGGGCAACTCCAGCCCTGTCCCTAACACTTCCACCCAGAGCTGGCCGGGAGACACAGTGGAAATCCATGTTGAAAGCACAACCATACGGAGCCAGATGGCCCTGTTCAAACCCTATCCCAGCTTCTGTGCAACTCTGGGCAAGCTGCTCCTTGGTGTTTGACCATCTGGAAAATGGGGATCAAGACTGCGACCCCTGTTAGGGTTACTGTGACTATTACAAAGATTAATACTCGTAGGGCTCTTGCAACTGCATTGAGTGTCTAGTAAGTGCTATATGGAATTTCTTAAGAATTATCTCCAGGCTAGGCCTGGGGTCCTGTGCCTGTAATCCCAGCTACTCCAGTGGCTGAGGCAGGAGGATGGGTTGAGGCCAGGAGTTTGAGACCAGCCTGGGCAATATAGCAAGACCCTGTCTCAAAAATAAATAAAATAAATGTTAAAAATTTTTTTAAACTACCTCCAGCTGACCACCACCCTAAATGGCCTCCCTGCCACCATTTCCTCACCTCCCCCACCCCCATCCCTTCCATAGCCAGAGAGATTAAGGCCAAAGTCCCGGCAGACAGGGACCCCGCTGATCTGATCTCTGGGCAGACCCCCGCTGGCAGCACGCTGGGGGCACTGACCTGTTTCCCATCTCTCTGCCTTTGCTCTGGCTGTTCCTCCTGCCTGGAATTCCCTTATCTCCCTCCATCCTTTGAACTTCTTTTCCTCCAAATTGATACAAATCTTCCAAGACACAGCTCAAGAAAATCTCATCTTCTCTGCAGCCATATAGGACAACTCACCCTGCCCCAGCACCAAGCAGAGCTACCGCCCCCTTCCCTGCGCCAGCAGCACCCCTGTTCAAAGGGCCACTGAGGCCACATCTACAATGCTCTGCTCTGCTGAGGGTGGGGCTCATGTCTGGACTGGGTGTCCTATGTCTGGCTTGGGGCCTGCCCTCAACAGGCACTAGGCTCCTGTTCACTGTGAATGTCACTGGAAAAGGAGCGACTTGTCCCCAGACTGGAGAAGGTTGGGGTCAGGGTTCCCTCCACTTCAGTTTCTCTCTCAGAGGGGAGAATTTCTGAGTCCTTGGGGGAGAGGGGAGCAAGAAGGGGTCTCTAGGTGGGAGGAGCTTTACAATTCCAATGAGGATGAAAGAGACCAGAGACAGCAGTGTGGACCCCTGGGGTGCCCAGCCTGGTGGTATCTGCATGGGGACAGAGCACAGAACCCTCACGCACCTCCTCCTGCCTTTCATCTGGGATGCCATAAAGGCCATCCATCTGGTCCTGCCAGGTCTACATTCTGTAGGAGGACACAGGCAAGGGGAGCAAAGAAGCCGGAGTGGCTGCTGGCTCCTCTCCCCTCCTCCACGAGGCTGTAGACTGAGGAGAGAGAAGAAGTTTTTACTCAGTTTCCTCTGCTCCCAGCTCAGCCCCTGGATCACCCCCAACCCCCATTCTCCAAAGGAGCCCACAGGTCTGGGTGCCACTGGCCTCCCCTCTGAAGGCCAAGTCCAGAGGAAGGAGCACTGCCTCACCCAACCTCACCACCTTCCCGCCCTTCAAGTCCTGTGACTCTACCTCTCCCCAGTCTCCCTGGCTCTGCTTCTCACACCGCCATCGCTAAGCCCTAGTCCATGTCTCTGACAGCTCTTGCTCAGTCTCCTGCAAAAGCCTCCTAAATGACCTGTCACACGCTGCAGCATGGATGAACCTCGAGGATATCATGCTAAGGGAAATGAGCCAGTCATAAAAGGACAAAAGGATGATTGCATTTATGTGAAGTTGCCAGAGTAGTGAGATTCTTAGAAAGAGAAAGTAGGATGGTGGATGCCAGGGACTTGGGGAGGGGGAAATGGGGTGTTGTTTAGAGGGTACAGAGTTTCAGTTTTGCAAGATGAGATAGTTCTGGAGATCTGTTGTATAACAATGTGAATATACTGAATGTTACTGAACTGTACACTTAAAAATGGGTAAGATAGTAAGTTTTACGTTATGTGTTTTTTAAGCACAATTTTTAAAAGGATTGGGGCAAGAGATAATTACTATATTGTAAAAAAATACTCTGATAATGGGAAAAAATATTTGCATGCTATACATCTGATAAGAGGCTGATAACTAGAGTCTATAGAGAACTCAAAAAATCAGCAAGAAAAAAATCAAATAGCCCCATTAAAAAGTGGGCAAAGGACATGAACAGAAACTTCTCAGGAGAAAACAGACTAATGGCCAACAAACATGAAAAAATGCTCAACATCTCTAATCATCAGGGACATGCAAATCAAGACCACAGTGAGAAATCACTTCAGTGAGAATGGCTTTTATCAAAAAGTCCCAAAACAATAAATGTTGGTGTGGATTCAGAGAGATAGGAACACTCCTACACTGCTGGTAGGACTGAAAACTAATACAACCTCTGTGGAAAGCAATATGGAGATATCTCAAAGAGCTAAAAGTAGAACTACCATTTGATCCAGCAATCCCATTACTGGGCATCTACCCAAAAGAACAAAAGACACTCTATAAAAAAGACATTTGCATTCAAATGTTTATAGCAGCACAATTCACAACTGCAAAGATGTGGAAACAAACCAAGTGCCCATTAATACATGAATGAATTAATAAAATGTAGTATATGTATAGCATGGAGTTCTATTCAGCCACAAAAAACAATGGTGATATAGCACCTCTTGTATTATCCTGGATAGAGCTGGAGCCCATTCTATTAAGTGAAGTATCCCAAGAATGGAAAAATAAGCACCATATGTATTCACCATCAAATTGGTATTAACTGATCAACATTTATGTGCACATATAGGAATAATATTCACTGGGTGTCAGGCAAGTGGGAGGAGGGAGGAAGGGATGGGTATATTCACACCTAATGGGTGTAGTGTGCACCATCTGGGGATGGACACACTTGAAGCTCTGATTCTGGTGGGGCAAAGGCAATATGTGTAACCTAAACATTTGTATCCCTGTAATATGCTGAAATAAAAAAATAAAAGATTGGTATCCTAAGGATAGTTAAGGAAGACAGTGTTACCTTTTGAACCACATCCCTTTGGACCAACGTTGACAACTAACTGTTGAGCCAGATGGTCGGGGGACTGGGCCTACAATTGTAGTACTACATTCTTATGTTCCTCTGTTATTAGAAATGAATGACTAATATTAAAATAATTTGAAGAATCAGAGCAATATTTTAGTAGTTGTGAAATTTAAACACTTCTGGTAGAAATTTAAATTGTATATTTTAGTGAATACTTTTTCAATCAACCAATATATAGTATTTCTGCTTATCTTAGTATACTTGATAAGCCATGCAAGTCCCCTGCCAATTATGTTTTTCTCATTTGGCAGGCATCTGAGAGCCCATGTTACACTACCTACTCTTTACCTTATCCTGCTGTCCTATCCATTGCTGTTTGGGCCATTAATAGGTACTTTCCCATATGGAGCTTTGCCAGTGGCTCATAAAGTTGCTTAGCTTGAAAGTTCTATCCAACAGGGGTGTCCTATACTGGGTAGTGATGAAATTCAACTTTTTGAGGAATTCCAATGTAAATCATATAGACAAAGACTGAAGAAAGTGATGTAGCACAGAAATGGGGAGACACAAAGAAGAAGTTAGCAGAAGCCATGAGTAATGAGGAGGAAGATAGAGGTAAGTCAGGCAATAATGATGTAGGAAGGGGAGCAGGTAGACACAGGAGATATGAGGTTGCTGAGTCTACTCGGCTGTCCACTAGAGTTGTTGTTAAGACACTAGTATATCCTCAACAGCTAGGAATGGCTTTCTAATTCTCTTTGTACCCTACTGGAATGGTTTTATTTACTTTCTTAACTTTTTATTTACCCTGGTAATAAGTCTTATCACCTGAAACTCAAGTGTGTCTCTGTTCCTTGAAAGCTTAATGATCCCAACACCCTCAGTTCCAGCATCAATTTAGCAAGCCAAGTGTATAGGTTTAGTTCCCTTGTGGGACAAGTTAGCTTTGCTATATTATGTGATCATCCTCTCACGTACCCAACAACTAGGAAACGCACATCAATTGTTATAAGAAAAAAGAGTTTGAGAGTGTGTAAGAACTATTGAAAACCTGTCATCAATGTTGATAAAACAAACCAAAGCTGAAGACTGGATAGTGGGTCAATAATAACTTTTTAACATGAAAAAGTACCTTTTCTCCCCCTTTTAGATATAAATTACTGGAGAAAAACAGTTAATAAACATATGGTCACACCATACATTTTAATTTAATTCTTTGTACCATTTGCCAGGTAAATGTCATATAATTTATTGTCCTAACCCTACCAGAAACATGTGGAATTGAGAAGGTTCATGATGGAGATTTCCCCAAAGGATGCAAGTGCTGTTATCAGAAAACAAAGGGAAGATGTGCTAGGCAGACAAAAATAATAGATAACTTCTGCATGACTAAGTAGAGGAAGATAAAAGATAGTTGAAATACTACATTTTAGTAAAATCTTGAAAGGATCACTGGACCCCAGCTCTGGCTTAGGTGGGACCTCCCTTCAGACCACCTAAGCTACTCAGATTTTGACAGCAATGGTGACTGGTAGCATGTGGCAACAATACTACATTTTAGTAAAATCTATAGAGACTATATAGCAACATGAATAATGGTTATAAAACAGTGTTAAGTCAAAAAGTCAAAGTATAGAATTAAAGATATATGATTAAAACTTTGGTATATGGAAAAATGAAACTTTTGCTTTGTGGTAGTGGAATAACAGGTTATTATACTAAAATCATTAGTATATTTATAAAAGTATTTAACAATAAACAAAATGCATTCATTAAAAAAAAACTACTTCATTCTGCTCTTAAGTAGGGAATTCCATTTTTTTACATGAGAATTTGCTCTTCAAGTAACTATTTGTTGGGAACTGGGAACTGCTTATGAGATCTGTGAATCTTTCCCCTGGCTGTTTACTGCTTCTTCCCCAGGTTGAAGAGCTTGGTGACCATTTATGACTCCATTGCCGTTGCTGTAGAAACACTGCCAATGTGACATGATTGTTGCCACATGCTACCAGTCACCATTGCTGTCAAAATCTGAGTAGCTTAGGTGGTCTGAAGGGAGGTCCCACCTAAGCCAGAGCTGGGGTCCAGTGATCCTTTCAAGATGCTGTTTGTCGCAGTTTTGAACCTGAGTGGATCCTCAGAGTGTAGGGAAAGCCATTCCTCTCCTCAGTACTGTACTCAGTACAGGGCAGACTTAGATAGACACATGTGATGGCACCACCACCAACAAAATACAACTACTTGGATCCCATAGTTTTAGCTCCCATTGATCCACTGGGATCAACGGGTGTCAACTCATGCACATCCATTTTCCTTGTGACATGTGACTACCTTTTGTTCTTGAGAAAATAATTGACCATTTAACACATTTGTGAACATAAAGAGGGAAGGCCAAAAGAAATAATTGTGATTATAATGATACTTGTGGATGGTGAAAGATTTGGAGGAAGGGCTGTCCCTGCTAAGTTTTCAACACCGAGCATATGTTAATTTATAATTGGGAGTGTGTGTATGTTGTGGAGGTTATATTATATTATGTGTAAGAACTAGTGAGGAACTAGCCAATGGAAATAGGCAGATTTGGTTTGTGTAAAAAATAGCCCCAATTACAAGAATAGACTGACACTCCTCTATCATGATCATCACACAGCTCAATATTCTCAAATATGTTGAAACTTTTTTTATTATATCGGTAAACTCTATGCATATTCCATATTCCTAACTTAGTATTTACATAAATTTACGTATTATCCCTGGTCATATGGTTACCTGTTCACACATCATAGTTCATTTAAATGTTATTCTTCCAGCTTAAACACCAGGTAGGGTTACCAACTGTTCCAGTGTGTCTGAGACTGATGGAGTTCCTGGGATGAGGCCAGGAACAGGCCTGGACAAACTCTCAGGTCTCCTGTGAAGCCTTTACCAACTTTGTTCCTATCTGTTCTCAGATAGCTTTCAATGAATTCTTTTTGCCTTTAAAGTTAATACACACCCATAGTTCCTAGCAGTTTATTTAACATATGTTCTCTACTGGGGGATAGTTTGCAAGTTTCTTGAGGGTAGGACCCACATCTCTTTAACTTCTATTTTTCTAATACCAGCACCCTGCTAAGTATTAGGAAATAAAGTAAACCTAAGAATTTTAAAATTATAATTCTGTAGTTCGAAGCATTATACAGGTTTTCTTTTAGTTTAATTAAGTATGGTGGTGAAGCTTAATGGTTATAAACATGGGTTTTATTTTAAGACAAGCTTGGGTTCAAATTTCCACCCTGTCACTTATTAATTATGTGACATTTGACAAGTTAATTAACCTCTCTAAGCCTCGATTTTCTGATTACAGATTAAGCCTTCTTAAATCTGTAAAATGGGGCTAAAAATAGTACCTACTTTCCAGGATTACTGTAAGCATTAAACCAAATAATGGCTAAGTGTATAGTATAGCACACAACTAGTTATTATGTAGTATTTGTTAATAAGTGATTACAAATCAATTAATTGTATTCTTCCATGCATTGTTTCTTCCAGGGAATTTATGTCATCCCAGGCAAAAGCAGTTCTTAATACTACTGATGATTATTTGCAGGCTCAGTTTGGCCCCAACAGCCTTTTGCATTCAGTAGCAGTATCAGAAGGGTCAAGACTTCAAGATTACTCCACACATCAAACAGCATCAGATCACAGCCCTGATGAAATACCAGACCTAGATAGCTACAAATCAAACAGTAAAAACAATTCTTGGTTTATATCAGCATCCAAGAGAAACAGACCTGTCAGCGCTCCAGTGGGTCAACTGAGGTAATGAAAGCTGTTCTCTGTTCTTTTTAACTGACTGTTGAAGCTCTTTCCTTTGAGCGGAATTTATAATGATTCAGTTGACTATTTCAGACATTAAAATATAACACACCTCTAGGGTTTTGTTTCTGTTTTTGTTTTTTCTTTGAAAACACCAGAGTAGAATGTTGCTAATTACACTGTAGAAAATATGAGATACACTTCAACTGGGTAATCTGGAACTCTGAAAAGAATATTTGAAGCAGGATCTGGTTAGGAACATGAAATATCTTTGCTTACAAGATATTTGTTTAAAAATGGAAATGTGTACTTTTGATATTTAATTTTTTGAAACAGAATTGGATTGAAATGAACTTGTTATATAAAACCATTTTGTATTTTCACTTCAAAGTGATTATCATAAACTGTTAACCTAAGAGTTCATGACAGAAGAAAATGTCGATAAAAACAAAATCAAACCAAGAAACTAATATTCCCATTATTTTCAGATATTTGAATATGCTGTGGTTTTAAGTTTCCTGAAGTTTTTATTTTAACACGGTTACTTCTGTGATATTACAAATTAACATGGCTAGTTAAAGAATTCTGAAGACAAAAATTTGACGTTAGTCAATTTACCATGTACTTTTGCTGAGAAAATAATAAAGATCAAAGCCGGTTTTGCCTGAAGAAAAACTTAGGAATTTTAACTCTTACTGTCTCTAAACAATTTAAAATGAAGACAGTACAATTAACTTTGGAATCAAAATTTTAGCTATAATCTATTTGAATTTCAAATCTTTTCAAAAAGTCAGAGAGTTTTGATAAACATGAAAACTTGGGGAAAATATTAGCCATTTACTATTTCATGATATTAAGATATTTTTTGCTATCAGAACATAGAAAATATATATATGTAAAATTTAGGGGTATATATAATTGTTTAAAATGTTATAGTGTTTTCTAAGTAAAATAATAAAAATAATTTATTCTGATATATGTGTTTTACATGAGCAGTTTTAGAAAACTTATTTTGTTTTAAATGTTTAAAAATATTTAAATACATAGTGACAACCTTATGACAATCTTATACTATGAAAAGTTTTGTTGGGAATACTTTATATACATAGGAGCAATCTTTAGGTCTGAAATCCATTTTAAAAAACCATATGATATTTATTTAAAAGTTTTTACTAATTAAGATACACCAATGTTTTCTTTTTCTTCAGGGTTACAGAGTTCTCTCCTTTAAAATTTCAGTTGGCCCAGAATTGGCGTAGATTGTCTCAAAGACACAAGCTTCAACCAAGAGTGATTAAAGTAACAGCTTACAAAAATGGATCTAGAACAGTCTTTGCCAAAGTTACTGTACCAACCATCACCTTGGTAACTAGTGTTCCGAAGTTTTCAGTGCTTCATTTTTTCCCTTACTGTCTTTATAATATGAAAAATGAGAAAGATGACATTTATTGTGTTAACATTTTCTTTTTAGGAATTTGAATCTGTAAATTGCCTACATATACATAGATCTCAAAAGCATTTCACTGCTTTCCTTTTTTAAAAAATCAATATATAAATAGTGTATTTAATTAAACAGATGCAATGGCATTATATCTTTTGTAGAGTTATTAAAATGACATATCATTTAAGGATTAAAATTAGACAGTAATTAGGTATTCTTCATGCTGTGATTGATTTACCTTTTATTTTCATATTTTCAACTGCTAGAAAATAACTATATTGGTCCGGTTACTGAACTTGGCAAGAGACTCAAATGGGTTTCTATTTTGATCATTAGAATGTTTTGTTTTGTGGATATGTGTTACTTTCTTTGTCATAAATCACTTTGTCTCACCTCTTGCTTTCTTCTAGTTGCTGGAGGAGTGCACAGAAAAGCTGAATCTGAACATGGCCGCAAGACGAGTGTTCTTGGCAGACGGCAAAGAAGCCCTCGAACCTAAAGATATACCCTATGAAGCCGACATTTATGTTTCAACGGGAGAGCCTTTTTTAGATCCGTTCAAAAAAATTAAAGGTAAAAAAGAAAAATATATTCCCTACCCCCACACACAGTAAATTGCTTAAGGGGTGCAATTAAAAAATGATTTTCATCCTGTCTTTTTTGCATGGTTTAACAAAACTAATGTTTACGCATTTACAGCTCAGTAAGAGGATAATGTGCTTAATGAAAGAAAAATCCACTGACAGCCACGTTTATTGCCCTTCATTAGCATTGGTGCTTAATTTAATATAGATCTGAATAGACATTAGGGAGTCTGCAGGAGGTTAAATGGTGAAAATATAATAAATTAAATCAGAGATTATTGAATTTACTGTTTAGTTTCTGTGACACTCAACAGACATAATTCATTAGACTTATTCTCTCAGAAAATAGTTCAAAGTTTCAAGTAATCATTTATTCATTTATACTCTTGGTCTTTTTTCAGATGGTATTAACATAATTATGAAAATGTGGCCAGTAATGAACATATAATTCTTATGTACATGTGATTCTCCTAATAACATTTTTCATAATAATTGCTGCAGCTTGATTTTTTTTTTAACCTTAAAATGTATATATATAATCTTAGACATATTTTCAGGTAAGGCTTTTTAAAAAGTCCATTGTTTCTAACACTTCAGAAATGTGGAAATGTTCTAAATTAAAAATATAACATTTTTTTCTTTAGTGGGAAAGAATGAATACATTTTAAGAGAGAAATAAAATTATCACTCACTAAGAATATTCTTCCAAGCATGTTATACCCAGAGTTCGTTATCAAGTGCTATATATGGTAATCAGATTTAAATAACATAAAGAATAAAAGCTTTGCCATAAAAATTCAGTGTCTAACCTGTTGTATTTCCCTATGCTTTTTATACCTTATTAGAAGTAATTTTTTTCTGCAACTGCTATAAAGCTGGTGAATCAAAGGCAAGTCTAGGCAGTAATTGCATAAGTAGAAGAAAAGTAATTCTGGAGTTCATTACAGATAAGGTGATGAAAATCTCTGTTTTTTAAATGTTATTGTATAAAATAATACTAGGATTTCTATCTCTTTGATAATACTTGATCATTAGGAAATAATTTCTTGAATTCAATAGAAAATTCAGGATAATTGGGTCCTTGTAAAGAGACTTGTTGCTATAATACTCATTAAAAATTAACCTATGTGATAGTATAGAGTAGACCCATGTATTTTTCAAATGTTTTTAAAATTTAAAATATGGCTGCCTCTATTTTGTATTCATTGAATCATTTGCTTATATACAAACATGAGTCTTAGTGAGCAAATACATTTCTGTGAATTTTTAAAATTCAGATATTTCTGTAATGATTGCTTTATTAAGATCGCTGATTACTTTTATTAATAAGAAAATGTTTGCCTTTCATATGCATAATGGTATTGTAGAAGAGATATATAAATATTATTTATAGCTAAGCTAAGATGAAAATCTCATGGACATGTATGCTTAAAATAACAATGTCACACACATGACTAAGCTTGGTGGATAATTTTTAAATGTACAAACTAATTTTTTCCTACTTTTTGTTTTCTCTTTTATGCCTTTTAAAAGCCAAGCCCAGAACAAAAAACTTCTCTGCTTTGTCTGCATATCTTTGGCTGTGTTTCACTGTGACATGCACTGCTGTTCTTTTAGCACCAAAATGTTGGCACACACTCCTGAAAATTTCACACCATCTCTTGCTGGATCAGCAAGCTTAACCCACCAAAATCTGGTGTTGTGCAATGGTTTTTGACTGATAATCAATCTTTATGCTGCTCGACAGTTGTTGCTGGGACACGGAGTAGAGCAGGTGGCAGATGTGCCTTGTCTTTTGAGAAAAGAAATTGTAGGTGAGCTTGGACACAGACTAGCGTATCACATGTCCATTAAAAAGACTTAGGATAAGTATAAAGGAGAAAAGCCACTTGTCTAAGTTAGGCTTATAGATAAGCCTAAGCACTGATATTTGGTTTCTTTTAGAATGTTAAGAATATACGTGTAAATATATATATATATGAAAGGTAATATTTAACTTGTTGTGGGTGATATATGCAAATATTACCCATATATTTACATATGCATTTTCAAACCATCTAAATTAGGTTGAAGATTACCTTTCTAGCATGTGTTTTATAGATAAATCAATAATTTGCCAACTTTTCACAAGGCTACCATAAAAATAAAGCATGTATGAATAACTTTTAGTAGATAAATTTAGAGTAAGGAGGCATTCTCAGAAGTTGGAAAATTGAACCTGTTAAAGGTAAATAGGGGAAAACAATCAGCAGGATTGTGTGTTACTAGTACATGTTTCTAAATGAACATGAACATTTTATATAAATTAGCCAAAAGGCATTAGAGTCAGTAACAGGTCATTATTTTAATTTTCTGATTTTCATTTATTCAACGAACATTTATTGAGAGCCTACTATGTGCCAGATACTAGGCCAGATCAGAGAAAGATGAAAGAAGGGGCTCATAGTTTTTTTTTTTTTTATCTTTATTCTTTCCTCTCTGATTTAAATTCAATTCAATTCAATCAAAATTTAAACCAATAAATATTTATTGAGTATTTACTATTGTCTGACTCTGGCATAGGGATAGAAGTTCTGGCCTTTAAGGAGCTTAAATTGGGTAAATAAGTTATAAATCCTTCAAACTGAAAACACTATTCAAAAATGTAAATAAAATAGGTTTTCCAAAGGAAAATTTACCCTATTTCTGGCACAAGAAGGTAAAATAAGTCAATGTAGGTTTTTGGCAGTTATATTTCCATACTTTATTGGTTCCCTCATTCGCTGGAAAGGCAATGCAGATAGTGAAAATTGCCTAAGAACTATTTCCAGATTTACTAAGATGGAAAAAATCCGATAGAATATCTCTGATATTTTAACTATATTACTATTGCTTTTGAGAATCACTGTTGACAGCCAGTGGCACTGGATTTAATAGAAAGCTAGAGAGCCATTCATCACATACCTCGAAACACAAAGCTTTCATATAGAGGTCAGACCAAGGTCAAGACTAACATGAAGCATTCCCTGTTGAAATGCAATTTTAGAATAATTCTTACATTTTAAAGCTTAATGCCTAATCAGAAAGATTAATTGTATATGGAAAACATCAAGAAAATAGAAATATATGATATAAAGACTGTTGATGAAGATGTCTTATTATATCTTATAGCATTTAAAGATTCTGACATTTATTAATGATTCTGCTGGAATTGTGAAGATACAGTTAATGAATTGTTTGAAAAGGCATTTTAAGTTTTCAGATTCATAGCCATGTGGTTTGAGTTTTATTCACAATTTTTGAATCTTCTGCTTAATTGTGGCAGGGTGAAAATTTTTGGATCAGATCCATGGGGTTTATGAGAGTTCAGCTCCTATATACCTGCTAAGAGCTATAAGCAATACATACATAAAAAGTGGTTCACGCCCTGTGATTGCTTAATTATCTTAAAGAAGATGAGGGGGAAAACTGTTTAGACCTAATTCATTAGGTCCAAGCTCATGTGTGTGGAGCTCTAATTGTCTTTTAAAATTTTTTAGTTTTATATTTTCACTCTTTCCTGTATATCCTATTCTATTATTTGGCTTTCAGAATTATCATTTACAGTGATTCATTTCAGTCTTGAGTTTTGTTAACCGAAAGTGAAACTGAGTATTATGAATAAGATTTTATATCTTTTATATACTGTATTGTGAAGATGTAGTCACAGAAAAAAAAAAATCCATGAAAGGAGTTCTTGATACTACACCTAAGATCTAAATTTAAACCTAGAGATTTTCTGCTAACTGCCATGTGATCTACAAAATGAAATAATTTGCTGTGACAGCTTGTGATTGACAAGAATATGTGTGAGCACATTTAAAATAGGCCATCTTTTCATGTAGAAGTAAATGTCAGTGAAATGATGGATTCTCATCATTTTAATTATTGATGATTTGGAAATATTTCAATTCCACGACACACAAGGCACATTCTAAATAGCAGCATAACACTTTTTTTCATATCTGCTTCAAAAATGAAATGTTCTGTCATATTTTGTTTTTCAAAAAATGCATTAGTTTAATGAACCTGGATTCGTGCATTATAGTCTGCTACATTATATGTCTACTGAGTTTGTTAATTTTTAAATGGTGATGTTAAAAGCACAAGTTTCAAGAAGTGCCCCACTACCCACATTGCATCACACCTTGCTGTTTCTGCTGCTGGATCTCAAGACAGAATGCTATAGTGCTGCCTACACCAATGGTTGCTTTAGTCCTGCCAAAGCTAATACTGGGCTTTGTGATGCTCTCACATACAGGGCAACCATTACTTTATTGAGGCAACTACAGGAGTTAGGATTGGCTTTCCCAAATTCCCTTTTATCTTTTGGTGTGACTAGTGTATGTGTTAGGTGATAGTGTTAGTCCATTTTATTTTCTACTTAGCTGTATATACTCAAAAGCAGGAAAATGGCATCATAGAGAGAAAAAAGTCACTTCTGATAGAAGCACATGATTCTTCTATGTATTTCTACAAGCAAGGGTAAAACTATAGGAATATATTTCATGTATTTTCCCTATTTTACAAGTTTTAAATCTGTAAATAAGTGTAGGTATGGATTTGAAGACAATTGCAAGATATGGGCTAAACAAACAAAAAAAAAGTGTTCTTAGATAGTAGGAAAATGTGTAGCCTGAAAATGGCTAGCACCATCTCCTATCAAATCATTGAGAAATACCTCAATTCTTGATGTACTTATGAAATGTTGAATTGTATTCATACACAGAAACTACACTTGTTTAATAAAGATGACTGCAAACCTACAACTGTCCTGATAATCTGAATGCTTTCTGGATGTCATGCACCCAGTTTTATGCAGGGGTTGTGAGTAGTAAGTGTAATATACTTAAAGCACATGACAAGTATATTGTTGACAATAATTCATGTGTTTTATTATGGGCTGCTATGGACCTTTCTGAGGAGTATTATGTAATATATTATATTTGTACTACTATGGTATAAACACCATATTAACTTTTTTGTTATCCAAGAATTTCTAGATATGGAACCACACCTGACCTTAAGGATTTTGGATAATGTCTTTCTGTCACAGCTGCAAAGAACTCTGATAAATATTAATTCTCACTAGGATTTTAACTGAGAATGGTTACAAATATTGTCCTTACCACCACAAGTTGTTTGCTGCATGCGTGAGAGTGGACAGAGAGAATAACTCCCTGACTAGAGCTGAGAGAGTATGTGGAAGGCAATAAACCGTGGTTCCTTGTCTAAGGAGGTAGAAGGAATAGTTAGAGTTGAAGGGAGACCATTCATTCATTCAATTATCTATTTAACAAACATTTATTGAGTCCCTACAATGTGCCAGGCACTGCTCCAAGCCTTAAGGATATAGTATGAACAAGATAGAGGTCTCATGGAGCTTAGGTTCTAATGAGGTGGCAAAAAAATAGACAATAAACTTATAAAGAATTAAATAAGGTATTTATGGACAGTGTAAGTGTTGTAAAGGCAATAAAAAGGGTGGTATAATAAGAACAAATAATGTCATGGTAACAAAAGAGGGAGGGAATTTTTAAAATGAACTGTATGTTTGCAGTAACTTTTAAATCGAATCTTTTAGACAGTTGTCTGCCTGCCCTGCTTGTTACTTTCCTGAGAATTCATTTATATATGCCTTAGTTACTCTTTCATAGTCATTTACCTTTTAAAATGTTCACTTTTGAAGCTTTTGGACATCTGTTAGGAGAGATGTGAGAAATGCATTATTGTTTAGTGGAAAGAACGCTGAAGTAAAATGATATTGAAAGATTCTAGTCCTTGCTATGTGGTCTTGAGCACAGTGGTTTGCACTTTAATGTCCTTATCTGTAAAATAGAGTTAATAATACCTTCAAGAATTATTGGATATTGTCTTATTTTGTAATAAAGATAAATTATTTCAAAATTAAATGTTCATAAGTCCCTAATCTAAATAGAAAACTGAGAATAGCATTTTATAAACATAACTAAGATTCCAAGGCTATTGGTCAGAACTTTATGTCGACTCTTAGCTTCCTGGAATAGCTGGCAGGGTTACTGAAAATAACAACAACAAAAAAATTTGTTTCTACTTCCTTCATCACTGCCCGGAATGTAAACTACAGTGTGAGCCTGGGAATGTCACTTAACCTTTTTAAGCATGAGTTTCCTCATCCATAAATTGAGCATAATACTATGTACTTCACAGATTTATTATGAGGATTAAATAAGATGATGTGTGTAAAAACCTGGCACATGATAGGTATCTAAAATACTGTCTTTCCACCTGTTCTTTATCTATTTTTCTTTTTTTGCCCCATCCTTAGCTAGACATGTTTCCACAAGATTTTCATACAGGTTATCACAAGTATCTGATTTTACTATGAAAGGTATTTGCTAGGTCTGAGATCTTGAAATACGTACAACCAAATTAAAATCTTTGCCACACAGTTGTGTATACAGCATGATATGGAAATCTGAGTTAAAGTCTGTGAACTCTCAATATCTGGGGTGTAGGTCAAAATCAAGGCCTTTTATGAAAGGAGCCCCAAGTGGTTCCCTTACTCAGCTCTGTTCCAAGAGTTGTGTTTTAAAATATGTTCATGACCCAGGGCTTGCCTTAACTTTAAGCTGCCATAACTTATTTAAAGAAAGTTCTAGAAAAGTTCAGGGAAAGGGTGACAACATTTTGATTGGCACAATAGATGGGATGTTTGTAATTTTAATCAAATTTAAATTGAAGACATACTTCAAATGATATGTCAGACTAGTGTTACTAAGTTAAAATCTAATGACAACCACTGTCATTATTAGTTAAATATAGCCATCATGCCTATAGCAATAAATGATGACACTTAAGAACACGCAGAAACAAAGAGCGCAAGTATTTAGAGAAAAGGGAGTGACTAGAAACTCAATTGAACACAGGAATTTGACCTGGATTTAATCTATTTACCAAACATAGGAGCAATTGTATTTTGGGCAGATGATATAATTGAATATAGCAGTGTGTTTTCTTACTGTCAGAGCATTTGTATTTTATAAACTCATCTTGTACCCATGAAATGATGTGCTTGTTCATATTTAATGTCATTATCTATACCTACTTGACAGCCAGTGCATTAGTGTGTTTTCAAGTTTATTGCCCAACAACAAGAGAATGAATTTTTTTTAAAATAGGAAGACTTAATAAGCTCATGGATTTGAAGTTGCAAGTTTGCTGCTTTTATTCTTGCAGTATAAGAAGGCAGTATTCTTTTTGCTTAGTACATGCAAAATGGAAAATTATAATGTGGGGAGCACCCAGACTTATTTAATTTTATGACAGACATTGGCTTTTTTGAAGTAGACTGAGGAAATGTAATTATAATGTAGATAGACCTTCTAAGACAGAAGCAGGCTAGAAAGTGCTTTATACTTTTTCATGATTTGGTTAAAAATACCGTGAAAATAAAGTAGAATGTGGATTCTTCAAAATAAAATATAATCTGTGGTTGGAGCATAAGGTTCTATAAGTGCTCTAGGAGAGTAAGTATATGAACAGTTGGGGGACATGGCAATCCCTGAGCAGCTGGGATACGGCCCTTTGGGAGGAAGTATTATCCAAGGTTATCCTAAGCCTTAGAACCTCACTAGCGTCCAGCTACTACCTCCATCCTTACCCAGTGTAATCTTAACTTTCTAGGGTAAACTGCCTAGGAGGAGAGGAAGACTGAGACAGGTCTGATTGCTTTCGAAGCCACCAGGTGTGGCTAGCAAATTTAAAGGAGAGGTGAGGAAATAAGGTGAGATGAAGGACCTTTCTTTGGCAGTTTGGTATGTAGGCAGAGACTTTGCTGAGAGAACTATTGACAAGGTAGAGATTCAAGAATAGTCCAAAGGGGGAAAGGCAGAGATTCAAGAGCAATCAAAAGAACTCTAATGTTCCTGCTGTTGAGATTCATGCTCAGGAAGGCATTGTCCTACTTTCTAGGGACACTTCCACTAGGAAGGGTACATTCTTGTTACATTCTCAATGTCTCCTTTTATAATCATCAGACTTGTAATTAGTGGTAAAATGTCTATCATTCTTTCACCCTCACCCCAGACCGAGTTCACTTAGGGCAGAAACCATGCCGCCTTGTTCACCACCATTTTCTGGCACAGGGCCTAGCACTTAAAGGATGCTCAGTAAATGTTATTCAGTGGGTGTATAAAGGACCAAATGAAATAGGTGCCATGGTGAACCATCCAACGAGGTGGTATTGGAAGAGGAGGGAAAAGACCCCCCAACAGCAACCTATTTTGCAGCAAATAATAAGTGGACATTTGGGAGGAGTATAGTAAAAATCCCCTACCCCAACTTCATATATAGATTTGTGAATGTTCCCATTTGGCAGGGGGCCAGAGTGAGCCAGCATAAGAGTAATTACGTGGCAGAGAGGCTAATAGTTACGCTAATGTTTGTCTGAGACCAGACAATGGTCAGACATGAAATGCTGGGATTAAATGATTCTTGAGGGACCCATAGGTGCACAAGATCTGGGATTTTCAGCTTTCCTGCATCCTCTCAGGAATGCCCTTTCTCGACCATCTCTCCCTTCAGCCTTTTTTGAGGGGGAATAATAAGAAGAGACACTTGTGTTTATTTAGCACTTCTCTTTATATTCCTCATAGTACCTTGTGTAGAATAGGTGCTTATTAACTATTATTGAAAGTAAGGAAGTAAGAAAGAGGAGATGATGTGACCTTTGGGAAGACCCAAGGCTGCTGCTCACTGCTGAGGAATGTGTGGGACTAGACTCACCTGTTTCTAATTCCAGCATGGGGTGGGAAGCGAGAGTGGGGTGGGAGGCGAATGTGGGGTCAGGGCGGGCGGGGGAATAACAAGGCTATTTTCTAATACTTATAAAGGTACCGGATACCCTCGGCTCTGGGAAATGAAAATTTTTGGATTTTTGGAGATCAGAAAGCGAATGAAATATAGAAACGTAGGAAGCATTTATTAGCAATGGCTAGTTTGTTTTCCTAGAAGTTCAAAGGGGATTTAAATAGCATTAAGGTTCTTGTTTTAATACTTGGCATGGCTCCCTGCCCCAAAAACCCTGAAGTCCCCTCACTTTTTAGTTACTACTCATTCCCCTCACCCCCAGCCTTTGAGATTATCCTCTTCCCTCACCAGGGCTAAAGCCTTGTCATGTCTTTGCTGAGCATTCTTGGTTTTTCTGGCCTGGTGTGGAAGAGTTGGATTCTGTTTTTCTTCTTGCATCTAGGTGTAATAATGCTTATCTTGGACGTCAGCCCTCCAACCTATTTCTTGGTATGAAGGCGTATGGCTCCAGAGCTATGATGTATAGAAGAATCACTCATGTTGCTAAATATGAGGGTTCCCTTGTTCTTTAGCTGGTTCTCCTACAGAGGCCCATGGCCCACACTTTGAGAAATGCTACCCTAGAGCTTTAATTTTTCTCACTTCTCCCAATAGCTTTATTTTATAGGGAAATGAATTTTGCCTTAATGTAAAGAAGATTTTTCCAATAATACCATCTGTCCAAAGATAGAATGGCCTGCTTTGGGAGGTCTGGTACCTCTTGGTGTTGTGCACAAGGCTCTGATCTGGTTACATCTTGTCCTTGCTCCATCTCTGGCTGCTCTTGTGTTCAGTCTCCTCTCAATGACTTATCATATTATTGCATAACTTGGCCTTCACCTATATCATTTCCACCACCTCGATTATGCTTCCCATTTTTTCCTACTCTATGTATCCTTCAAATTCTGCCTTATGTTCTTCCTGGGGCAAGCCTTTCTTAACCACCTCAAAAACAGCCAACAGCACACTTGTTTACAATATACCAGATACTGGAGATACAAAGATGAAAACACATTCCATGGTCATTGAAAGCTCACAGTCTAATAGGCACACATATACAAAAGCAGGGAAGTTCAATGAAATGAAGGGCACATGGATGAAGCTGGAAAGCTGAAGAGGGATAGGTCATCAAAAGCCTCCTGGACAGGTGATATTGAGTTGAAAAGAAAGGGAGGTAGGTGAGCAAAGAGGGAGAGAAAAAGGCATAAGCAAGTTTAGAGTCACATAAGAGCATGGTGTGTGACCACAGCTTATACACGGCTCTCTGTACCTTTGTAGAGGGAACTGACTCAAATTCCTCTACAGAAATGGTTCTCAAGTGAGAGTAATTTTGACCCCTGAGGGACATTTGGAAGTGTCTATAGACATTTTTGTTGCCTCATCTGGATGGTGCTCTGGACATCTAGCGGGAAGAGGCCATGGTTGCTGCTAAGCATTCCACAATGCACAGACAGCCCCACAACAAAGGGCATAGAAATGTCAATATTTGTCAGGAAGTTGAGAAATCTAACTGCACTACATCAGACTATTCTGATTAACCAGAGACACAATACTCTATAAACACAATCATAGTAGTTTTTATTTATAAAGACATTTTGACCAAAATGTGGGCCCTACAGGCCGCTGCTTTTTAGATGGTGCTAGGGTGGGAATATATGGAATGTGGTGAAGTATTAAGAAGCATGGGAAATCTAGTCATTTTAAATTAGAGAAATTCTTTTTTTTTTTTTTTTTTTTTTTGAGACAGAGTCTCACTCTGTTGCCTGGGCTAGAGTGAGTGCCGTAGCATCAGCCTAGCTCACAGCAACCTCACACTCCTGGGCTCAAGCAATCCTTCAGCCTCAGCCTCCCAAGTAGCTGGGACTACAGGCATGCGCTACCATGCCCTGCTAATTTTTTCTATATATTTTTAGTTGGCCAATTAATTTCTTTCTATTTATAGTAGAGATGAGGTCTTGCTCTTGCTCAGGCTGGTCTTGAACTCCTGACCTTGAGCAATCCGCCTGCCTCGGCCTCCCAAAGTGCTAGGATTACAGGCGTGAGCCACTGCACCCGGCCAAGAGAAATTCTTTTGTTGTTTGAGGCACTTGAAGGAGTGTACAGTATCGTGATTGAGAAAGTAGACTCTGGACTCATTCAGGCCTGAGTCTGATCTCTGATTCATAGATTACTATGTATGATATAGATCTAATTGTTTACTTTCTCCAAGTCTTGTTTTCCTCATCTACAAAATGAAGATGATAATATTGCCTACTTCCTAAGGTTGTAAGGATAAAATGGGTTAGTGACTATAAAGCATTTAACACAGCACTTTCCATATGTTAAGTTCTTAATGAAAATCATGAGGCTATTAATAGCATAACCAACTTTTACTATTTCTTATTTATACATAAATATTTCATCTGTAAAAACTTCTTTTATCCATACAACAGATAAGGGAATTATTATTGTTACCATTCCTCAGATAAGAAAACTAAAGCAAACAGGATTGACTGATTTTTCCAAAGTTTCAGAGCTAGTAAGAAGCAAACCTAAGATTCAGGCTAGGGAATCTGGGCTGAGACACCATATTCTTAACTAGTAGGCTATGATGCCTATCTAGTACATTATTAATACATTTTAGTCATCATTAGTATTATTTTATTGGACTGCTTTATGGGTTGATTTAAAAATCTTTAGTTCTATAAAAATTTTATATATTTCCAATAGTTTTTCTTTGTTTATCAATATCAACAATGATCTGGAAATTAGGAGTATCTTTTTAAAAAACTATATGTAATTTATGTTATAAATGATATTTTCCAATTTTACTTTATTATGTGGTTTTCCTATATCCATCTAGAATATTTTCAAAAAACCTATTTGGAACTTCAAAAATATGCTCTTCTTTATTATAGGCTACACATTTTTAAGTGAGCAAGGTGTCTTTTTATGTTCTCACATAATAGAATTATGAATATATTCTATTGGAATACATTTTATTGGAACAAAAGGACAGATTTATGCATTAATTTATTCATATGAGTATCTACTCCATGCAAGAAGACATTTTGTGTTTAGCTAAGTAAATGCACAATTATAGTCCAGTGGGGTAAATTCAATGGTAGTGGTCTTCACAAAGAGTGGAGAAGAGGGTATCCAAGCTGGAAAAGGCTTCCTGGGAGGGATGAGTTTGGAAGAATGTGTAAGAATTTACTTTAAATATACTTTGAGCTCTTTCCAATCTCTTTCACTCTTTTTAGACTTTCATTTGCCAAGAAGTTTTCCTTGCAAGTTTTCTTCTTTTCCCAAAGAAATTCTCTGCCATTGTGGTCATCAATAAGCATCAAGGTGGTAGATCAATACTATTTATTAATAAGTTCATATTGTGGAGAGGTAGGGAATAAAGATGGTAGATAACGTACACATGGACAATTAAGTTTATTTTACATAATAGATATATTTATGAAGTGACATAAAACGATATTTCTATCAAGTGAGTTATTTAAATGCAAGGCAGAGTCAACATCTAATAACTATACCACATGTAGTAAACTGATCTATACCCTGGAGCAGAGTAATAAGAAATACAAGTCTTGATTCCTACCTTCTAAGGGTTTAAATATGAAAGCAGAAACAGGATATATACTTATAAAATATTTATATAATAATTATGGGTGATTTATGCTCTTCTCTTAGCATCTAGCACAGTGCCTGCCGTGTTGTAGGTTCTCAAACATTATTGAATAAATGTATGGATGGCTAATACAAGATACAAGTGTTCTAAGGGTTCAGAGAGGTGGTGGGTCATTCTGGGCTGGAGCAATAAGGGAAGATCTTAAGCTGCATCTTGAGAAGGACTGGAGTCTGAACAGGTGAAGGATGGGGTTAAAAATGAACAGGGGTAATTAACAGATTCACTTTGGTAGAATAATGCTCTAGACTAGGGTAAGATGAGAACATAAGTTTAAATGATATCAGATTATCTGTAAACACTTCTGTTAGACATAAGTTTAAGGAAAGGGACTGTGTTTTTTTTCATATTCCTTGCACAGGATCTGTCACATATGATGTGCTTGACAAGTATTTTTTTTTTCTTTTTATTGTTTTGTTTACCTCTGCTAAGTACTATACAGAATCAACAAGTATTCGTTGACTGCCTGACAGACAGATAGACAGACTGGCTGGCTAGCTGACTGACTAGTGGAAAACTTCAAAAGCTAGCTCTAAGAGCTTTCTCTTTAGGCAATGATAAAATTGATGTTTTAGGAAAATTCAGCTGTGATTGGAGTATAAAATGTCAGATGTCATGGAAGAGAATCAAATATAATTAGGAAGCTCTTGCAGATGACAGGAGGCAGAGAGAGAGAAATGGGCAAATGAGTTCAGGTGGGAATGGAAAAGAATGATTCTTTTAAGAGTTACTGTGAATAAAGAATAGCCGAGTTGGGTGTCCCTTTAGTCTGTCTCAGGTCAGGTTGCCTAGAGGCAGAACCTCAGATAGGGATTTTTGTGTAAAAGACTTACTGAGCTACTACTCTCAGTTGAAACATGTACAAGAGTAAGAAAGGGAGCCTAGAAGCTGAAGAAAATGTGTCGCCAAGGCATGTGTTCAGTCTAGCCCCAGCCTGGAACGTGAAAGACACCACAGAGCTGTCCCTGTTTGAGGCAAGGGGACTGGCTTTTGTGTCTGTGAATCAGTCATTGGCTGTGGGCTGTCTACCTACATAGCAGGGAGAAGATCATAACCTTGCAGGCATTTTCTGGCTAGGTTTCTTTCAGCCAAAGGCAATTCTCAGGAGAAGGGTGCAGCTGTGAGATGGTAGCAGCCAGGACTCACAGCAGCTGGGGTTTGGGTGCACTAGCCTGGTTAAAGGCACCTTGGCAGGACACCAATAGTGTCTACTACACTCTGCTGTACAGTAAACCCTCTGTATTGGCAGGATCCTCATCTGCGGATTCAACCAGCTGCATGTAGAAAATATTTAGAAAGTCTGGAAAAAGCCTTCTTGCCAGAATAAAAAAGAAAAAATTAAAAAAATAAAATTTTAGGAAAATAGAGCAATAAAAAATAATACGAATAAAAAATATAGTATAACAACTATTTACATACCATTTACATTGTATTAGGTATTATAAATAATCTAGAGATGATTTAAAGTATACAGGACGGTGTGTATAGGTTATATGCAAATCCTGCTTCATTTTATATAAAGGACTTTAGCATCTGCAGATTTTGGTATCCTCAGGGGATCCTGGAACCAATTCCCAATGGATAGCGAGGGACAACTGTAGTCTCTTCTTCATTTACCACCCTGCTGGGAACCTTCGAATAACTTCCCATCACATTCAGAGTAAAATCCAAACCCTTTATCTTGACCTGCACGATCTGTCCCCTTCCTACTTCTTTGGCTTTAACCACGTACACTCTCTATCTAAACTTTATTTCTCTTTCTCAGACATGCCAGGCCCGTTTTCACCTCAGAGTCTTTGCACTTTGTTTTCATTCTGCCTGGAATACTTTTTCCCCAGATTTTCAAGGCTAACTTCTTATCATGCAGGCCTTTCTATTCAGATGTCACCTTTGTAGAAAGCCTTCCACCGTCAGTCTCTCTCGAAGAGGCTGTGAGCTGTACAAGCAGCTCTGCCCTCTCACAGCTGTTACCTTGGTGCCTTGATGTGTGGACACTCAATAAATATCATTGAATGGATAAGCAATTGGTTGAGGAGAAATGAATAAGCAGTAGGAATTCAAATTCTCCCTGAGATACTAGATAACTGTGAAAGAAGCAGAAACAACGATAGAGATAAGAACTGTGAAGGGACTGGGCATAGTGGCTTATGCCTGTAATCCTAACATTTTGGGAGGCAGAAGTGGGAGGATTACTTGAAACCAGGAGTTCAAGACCAGCCTGGGGAAGCAAGACCCTGTCTCTACAAAAAAAATTTTAAAAAATTAACCTGGGCATGGTGATGTGTAGCTGGAGGAGGATCACATGAGCCCAGGAGTTTGAGGCTGCAGTGAGCTATGATGACTTCAATGCAGTCTAGACTGGGCAACAGAGTAAGACTCTGTGTCAAAACAACAACGACAACAGAAATACAAAACAAAACAAAACTGTGAAGGGTAAGTCCATTTGTGCAGAAAGATATAAATTTTGCTTTTGTCATATTTAATTTGAGATAATGGCAGAAAATATATGGTAGAGGCAGTTAGTATAGTGATTAGGAGCACAGTTTCTTGAACTAAATTCATATCCCAGCACCACTGCATACCAGCTGCAAGATCTAGAGGAAGTTAGCTCCTGTGTGCCCCAGTTTCCTCACCTGTAAATAAGGATATTACCTATCTCATAAAGTTGTTAAGAAGACAAAATGAATTAATAAATAAATAAACAGTGTCTGGCTAATAGTAAGCACTGTTTTTAGTGGAATTAAGGAGTTCTGTATATAGAGGAGATAGTGAACACCAGGGCTTTGACCAGGGTGGGGTGAGTGAAGCATATCTGAGACAAAATTTGAGGAGGCACTGGCTCCAGGGATTATGTGTTAGCCCTGCTCAGGCTTCCTTAAATTTTGTCTCATTGGCCCTTCACTGCCCTTCACTCTAGGTCCAGCCCTCATTGAGGTAATCAAAGGGGAAAACCCTTTATGGGTAAGAGTCTCTAAATCTGGGCCTTGGTATGGGTGATTTTTTACTATTGCCAATCTCTGGGTTGCTTCACCGTCCTTTGGTTGCTGCTCAGCCTTTTCCATCACTTATGTGACCAATATCCTGTAGTCAGTGCACTTTGCTCAGATACTCTGAGTAGAGTGTTTTCCTGGTTGGCCCCTGGTTTATGTAACAATTAATATATTCTAGAGCTCCATAATAAGTAATAGGATTTCAGGGAGGTGGGTGAAGAAGCTAACATGTATGGTGTGACTTCAATATGTTAGGTACATTTACATATAAGATATTTAATCCTCAACAGGTGATAGAGTGGTGCCCACTAGAGATTTTGTAGATGAGAAATTTGAAATTCAAGGTGGTATAAAGCATCTAGGGTCTCTACAAAACAGAGCTGGGATTCAAACCTACTTTGAAGGTAGAGTTTATACCCTTTACACTGTGCAAAGCATCTAGGGGCATCCAGATTGTGCGTAAACTCCCATTAAACTGCAAAAATTTATTAGCTTTTTTTCCTAGTGAGAGATGGTTTTTTAATTTTCAGAGAGATAGTGACCATGAGATGACTTCTTCCTTCTTTCTTCTTTATTTATTTATTGAGGTGAAATTTACAGAACATAAAACTAATCATTTCAAAGTGAACAATTCAGTAGCATTTAGTACACTCACAATGTTATACAACTACCACCTCTACCTAGTTGCAAAACATTTCCATCATTCCAAAATAAAACCCCTTACTCATTAAGTTTCTCTCCGTTTCCCCCTCCTCCCTGTTCCTGGAAACCATCGTTTACCTATTCTGAATATTTCATGTAAATAGAATCATACAATATGTCACTTTTTGTGTCTGATTTCTTTCACTTAATATAATGTTTTCAAGGTTCATCCATATTGTAGCAAGTATCAGTACCTCATTCATTTTTATGCCTGAACAATATTCCATCATATGAATACACATTGTACCATGTTTTGGCTATTGTGAGTAGTGCTGCTGTGAACATGTGTGTACATGTACTTATTTGAGTAACTATTTTCAATTCTTTTGGATGTATTAAATTTTTATTTAATTTCTAGCCACCTGCTTGAGGATCTTTTGGATATATATGAACTGATTAACTTAGAGCTCATTTTTCTAATTCTAATTCCTATCAATTTCAGATTACAAAATGAAAAAATACAGTAACTAATTTCTGTTAAAATATTTTTCCTTTTTGAAGCCTTCATTACATCTGTAGCCTTATGATCTGGTTTTAATTTACTCTGCAAGTTTTGCTCCTATTTCTGCCCACAGTACATATGTTTGTATCTGTGTATATGTATGTGGGTGACAGAGAGAGCGAGAGAGAGAACAGAGGTGTTTTTTTTTTTTGGACATAAAATATAGCCATTCTGAAACTTGAAGATGATTTACTACTACTGGTTGATGTTTCATGTTAATAGTAGCAGATTTTATGTAAAGCACCATTTCTAGGTCAAAGAGACCAAGCTTTTTTCAAAAGTGCTAACAGAGAAGGGTTATTTGGAAGTTTGGGCAAACAAATAAATGTAGCTATTTTCAGTTATAGGTAAATAAAATTATGTTTCTTTCATTATAACAAATAAGAGCAGATGAGGGAGGGATCATTGTATTTTGTAATTTTTATGAGAAGAAAATATCTAAAATAAATTGTATGCACAAATAAAATAACTCAGGTGAAAGTTATTTATTTATGAAACAAAACCTCTAAAAGAGAAAAGAATACTGACAGCAACTTAGTCTTCAATATACTGCACTCTTGTTCTTACTCTTATATTTTCAAAGTCATATACAGTAATTTAGTTGCACTCCCATTAAAATTAGTGGGAGTTCTGAAACTTAAATTCCTGCACACAGCTTTGAAAATGTATAGGTCAAAGTAAACTGTTAATGAAAAACTGTTTTTCACTTTAGTGAAATAGTTCAAATCTCTCACCAAAGATGTCCTAAAAGGCGCCTTCATTCTAGTCATAGAAGAGTTATAGTGTAGGGTTACCATTTGGAGGTCATCACCTTTAAAGTAACATGGTTAAGAAACCGTATTAATGAGGAAAAAAAGTGTTTCCCAACCCTAAAGAACACAGAAGTTCAGGACCCATGTTGTTCAATAATAAGCAAAGGACATTGGACCTTTGCAACGGACCCTTTCAGCTGTGTGCATCTGATCACTGATAGAGGCATGCTAAGGTGAATTTTAATTAGGACTAAATTGTGGTATTACTCTTTCATACCCTGAACATCTGTTCCCTTCAGAAATGATGATTTATGCAGGCTATCAGAGCAGACAGCTTGCTACAGCTTATGTCACGGTTAGTGGGAAGCTGGTGGTAGCATTTCAGAAAACCAGCATCTAAATGGAGACTGGCCAGTGTATATCATACAGGTAATACGGGGAGGGAAGCATGATGTGTCCATTTTAAATTCTGAAGCCAAATATTGACTTGACTTTAAAAAAAAATTATCTTCTAGACCATCTGTTGTTAATGAAGAAAGTAACTTGGACAATGAATGGGTTGATGCTTCCTACTGATGTCAAAAGACGGAAAACCAAGCCTGTTCTTTCTGCTAGAATGAAGAAACTTACTGAGAAGACCTCAGTCCGAATTCTGTTCTTTAAAAATGGCATGGGGCAGGATGGACATGAGGTTACAGTGGGAAAGGAAACAATGAAAAAGGTAATTTTGTATTAAATATTGAAGTATGGATTAAATTTCAAATTTTTGTGGCTTTTGAAATGTGTTCTTTTTTCCTTCTAAATATCAATGTCAACTGATAAACTGAAATATTAAGAAGGCATTATATAGAACTAAAAAATATATGTGATTACAAGTCTGGTTACACTAACACCATAAATTACGTTAGCAAAGAAACAATATTCCAGGAAATTATTTGGCTAACATAGTTGACCATTTACCTAATAACAAGTTATGTTTATACTGGAGAAAACATTCTAATTAGTTATAATATTTTATAAGATATTTAGATGAAAGCCAGTCTAACTTAGCTTCAAATCTCAAATCTGCCTCTTTTCTTTCAGAATAGTAATGAGACCTAAAAGCTCCCTTGCTCCTCAGAAGAATTATCAAAGTCCAAAATAACTAAAATTCAGTTTGATATAAATTTGATAAAATTCAGCATTCATATAAATTTTTAAAAACAAATCTGGATGGGCCTGACAAAAATCATGAAACAATCATACAAACTTTACAAAAACAAAATTTGAAGTATTACTTATCATATAAATACATGTTTTTTTAGAAGGTACTTATAATTCCCAGATCATCTTTGATATTAAAAAATATGGAGGATTTAATGGGAATTTGAAAAATATACACTTTTTCTTACAGATAAGGACTGTTTTTTTGCTTAATTCCCAATGTGATAGTACAGATAAGGATTTTTCAACCAATCTTAAAGCAGCATAATAATAACATAATAACTGAAATTTATTAGGAATGTATTAGAGAGACAGTAAAACATAACCAGATGCCTAGGTTTGAATCTTGGCTTCACCATTCACTAGCTATGAGACCTTGGATAACTTAGTTTCCTTGAGCCTCAATTTCTTCATCTAAACAATGGGGATAACAATAATGTCTATTTCATAGATTTGCTGTGAGGATACAGGGTGTTATTATTATGCATAGAGTGCACCCATCAAGTTCCCAGTAAATGTTTTCTATTCTGATCTTTAAGACTCATATTATACATCTAATAGAAATTATTTTTCCTCCTAATGGGAAATTCTTATTATGAAATAAAAAATAAAAACAATTTTGGGTAAGCCCATGTCTGAGCGACGTGGTGGGCACTGTGGAGTGGTGGGACATGCTTGAAAAGTAGTTGGGGAGCGGAATTGGGGGTCTCAATAGGGGAAAGGAATTCCTCTAAAACTGATTTATGTGATTAACTGTACACCTCGGTATATTCACTGAAAATCATTTTGTACACTTAAAATGGAGTAAACACATGATATGTAAAGTATACTTCAATAAAGAAAAAAAAAAACAATTTTGTTATACCAGACTATTTCAAACTGAATGTTGCTTGGAACAGGCGAATAGTTGACTAGATATTGGAAATTTTATCAAAATACGTATTTCTTAATTTACTTATTTTTATGGTTGTTTTATAACCACTACTGGTTAAGAACATTCACCAAGGAGCTGAGAATCCTGGGTTTTATTTCCTTCTTATCTGCAGATTTGTATTATGAGTTAAATAAGGGATATTACACACCAGAGCAAATTGCTAAGGCAAGTTGTAACATCTTCCCCAGAGATTTTGAAAAATAGAGAAGATGGATATATCACTTGGATTGTTAAAATGCAGTCATTCTTAGCTATAGAAGCTAGATTAGATAACCTCTTGAGTTCACTTCAGTTCGATCTTTGTAATTCTATGCCTCAATGGTAAAATTGGGGTAATAGTCACTCTTACAGATTATATGTTCTCAGATGAAAGGTTGAGTATAAATAAAAATGTCACTGCTATTTTGCTTTTTGTCTCTAGAGAGCAATTTATTTAAAACTGGATGATCAAGGAAGTCTTCAGCTTATTTTTTCTTTTTAGAATTTGTAGAATTTAAAGAATTTTCACAATTTATGAAACTCACGATAGATTCAGTGGTAAATGCATTTGTAAATATTTGCCTAAATATCACTTTATGAGGTAGGAAGGAGAGGAGGCAACAAAATCCTGGTCTTGGGTATTGATAAGAACTTTTTGAAAGAGAAAAATAGAACTAGCTAATTATTTTGTAAATAAAATTTGAATTTTGGAAGCTTTGTTGATAATCATAGGATAATGCTCTATTTGTAGATTAAATATCAAATCAGCAATGGAAATAAGTAGCATAGTCATAAGAGAAACACAAATTATTTTCCCTTTTATGATAAAATATTAGGAATGTTAGCAATTTTTAGATTACTACAAAGTAATATAAAACTGAAGTAGAATGTAAAGGACTCTGATATGGTGAAGGTTTTGCAGTAGAGTAAGGAGAGAATTATTGAGGATGTGTGGCAAAATCAGGTAATTAAAGCATAAAAGTCCTTTATGCACTCAGAATAGAGCTGAGGGGAAATGACTGTATCTTAATCATAAGTGGAAAATCAAAAAGAAATGCACTTATTTATTTCAGGAAGTAATTAAGTTTGAAATGAGGATGAAAATGATATATTTCTTCACAAAACTCTGTAATACCAGAACTGTAGCACATCCCTTTGAAATTTGAATCTGATGGTTTTAGAATGACTTGACATGGCAATAACCACATAGCGCTTGCTGTTATAAGGTATAGTCTAAATGTATATTCATGGGTCAAAAAAGGTATTAAGAAAAATTTGTGGGCATCAGATGCCAAATTAATGAGAAATGGAAAATGTCTGCTATGGATACACACTTCAAGGTTAGCACGATAGTGGATAAGTTTTATTGTCCCCCAATGCATCTCCTGGATTCATTGTCAGAGAAGTGGTTATTAAGCCGTGTGGATCATTTTATTATCCAGGATATCATTTCCTTCATGAAGAATGTTTTTTATTCTCAACAGTTAATAATTATTTATTATTTGTTTTTCCTCGGTTTTCCTTGTACTGTTACTAATACGCAATTACAGTGGTGAAGAAAATGATGAAAAAGATAATGAAATGAATGAAACAAACAAAAAGACGCCTGTCTTCTTCCTCCAGTTTGAACTGGTTATTCTCTATGACCTCTATCCTGGGATCTCTCTTCATCACCCTGGGGATTACTGTTCCCCCTCTCCTGTGTTGGATGGCCTTTTCCTAGTTCCTTAGTTTTCCTCTATCATTTACTCTATTGTGCACATATTCTAGTGGCTTCTCAAAAAAGAGAACATGGAAGGTAAATTTTTGAGATCTTGGGAAATAACCTTTTCCTCCAAATATTAAAGGTATTGCTCCATTGATTCTTATTTCCAGTGTTGCTGTTGAGAAGCCTGGTACTGACTGATTATTTATCATTTGTAAGTGACACAAAGGATGAAACATTTAGAATCATCTCTTTATTGACAGTGTTCCAAAATTTTTCCAAGATGTGTTGGATACTCAGGGTATCAGTCTGAAAAGTCTCATTCTTTTCTTTTGAGATATTTTGTTGAATTCTTTTTTTTTTTTTTTGACAATATTCTTTTCCTGTACTTTTTCTGTTCTGATTTTATAGAACTCTTCCTTTTATATGTTGGATCTTATGAACTGAACTTGTAATTGTGTTGTCTAAGAGATATGCGTATCTTTACCTCCCAACTCAATGAATTTTTTGCTTCTCCCTGCTTCTCTAGGTACTTGGGGTTTTCTGTTTGGTTTTGTTTTGTTTTTTTGATACAGGGTCTCCGTATGTCACCTGGGCTGCAGTGCAGTGGTGTCATCATAGCTCACTACAACTTCAAATTCCTGAGTTCCAGCGATCCTTCTCCAATAGCTTCCTGAGCAGCTGGGACTGCAGCCATGTGCCACCAATGCCCAGCTAATTTTTCTGTTTGCAATCCTCCTGCCTCCCAAAGTGCTAGGATTATAGGCATAAGCCACGCAGCCCAGCTGGTTTTTATTTGTTTGTTTTGGGGTCTTTGTTTTTGTTTTCTTTTGTTCGTTTTTGGTCTTGACTATTATACGCTTTCCTTAAATGAGTAAATCGTCCATCAATATTTAAAAGTGAAGAACTAAAAAGCTGCTTGAGAAGCTCTGTGAGCAAAAGTGTGTCTTATTGAGGAATGGGTTTCGTTGGGGAAGTTTTGACTAGGCTTTTCTTTGGAGCGGGGTTTCTAATTGTCAGTGTCTTTTCTCTGAGGCTAATCAATTTTACCAACTAGACTCTGCTAATTTGAGCAATCTAGTAGCCAAGTAGAGAAGGGGGTTAAGAGTTGCCCTTTCAGCATGTAGAGTTTCACTTAATTTCCCTCTTTTCAGTAAGCTATCTTCCCTCTCAGTTCTGTCTGGTGCCTCTAACTTCCCAGCCTCTCTAGTTTGGTCTCTCCAGAGAACAAATCTGTCTTCACTTCTGATTCAGGCAAAAGTATAGTTGCCTGAATGCTTGATCTGGGGCTTTAATTGCTTTCTACAGAAACAGTCAACCTGTTTTTAGCCCTGCTTTTAGAGGTACCTGATGTCTCAAATCTCTGAGCATTTCCGGCGTTCTGCAATGCAAGTGAAATTTACTTCGGCTTGCTTAAGTTTCAACATTTCTGGTCTGCTAAATCATTTACCGCTTAATTATCTTCCCTTCTTTCTGGTTCTCTTTTTTAGAAAATAAATGCCAAGTGTCAATCTTTAATTTAATATTGATAATGTTGATTTTTTATAGATAAAAATAAACAATTCTAATATTCTCTTCCTATCCCAATTTATTGTTTTGCCCAGTCTCTTGGAATTTGTGCACTGTAATTTGGAAAACAGTGTTAGGTTATTTGAATGAGAACAGAATACTTTCTTCTATCACCTAGAGGCATCATATACTTACTGCAGGCAAAGGGCAAAGTATGGTCCACAGAACACCTGCATAGGAATCATCTAGGCTTTGTGTTAAAAATTCAGACTCTGGAACCCCACTTCAAGCCTATTGAGTTAGGAATCACTTGAGCATGGTGCCTAGGAATCTGAATTTCAACAAATGTCTCCAAATGATTCTTTGCCCCATTAAAGTTTGAGAGCTCTTGTTCCAGTATTGTAAAACTTCAAACTTCTTAATTGATGGAAATTCATATTTCATAGACAAATTCATAATTCGTAGACTTCTTTCTTGCTTGTTCTCCTATACTTCTCATGTGATTTAAGAGAAAGAAAATAACTTGTGAGACAGAAAAAAGAAGTTGCAGGAAATCAGATAACTAGTTTCCAGATTAGAATAAGGAGTTCAGAAATCAAGAAATGGGAAACATCTATAAATTGGCAGAAAGTGAGTAATCTATGTGTAGCAAATCTGGTTTAAAAAGATAAATACTCCTTTCATATTTGTATGTAAACAAATTTCATCATAATTACTTTTTCCTGTTACTACTGAAAAACCACATACATATTGAGGAAATTACTTGTATATGACCATCAAGGTATAAATAAATAATATCCTTTATCAGATGCCTTTAAATCAGAGGAAAATCCAGACTTCTATGATTTTTACCATTTGTTAATTTGCAAAATAACTCAATAAGCCTAAACCAACCCCCCCCAAAAAATGAAAAAAATGTTCAAGTTTAAGAAAGGCCCAATTCAATTGAAAAAATACGGCATAGTAGTAAGATTGTGGAATGTTCACACACAAATCAGTAATTATACGAGCAGAGATTTTCACAATGTTTGGGTAAAATAATTTAGAAAACATTTTAAGAAATTAAAAAAGGAGCACCTGGAGTAATGAAATTTGGTTAAGGATGCTCTGCATGGATTCCGACAGGGGAGGTCATGCATAATTAGTATGTTGGAACTTCTTTAAAGAGCTTTTTGTGAAATATGAGGAAAAGTCCATTGATATTATTATTATGTAAAATTAGTCTAATTTTTTATATGAAAGATTAATATCTGATCAAAAACATAAAAGCATATTTTTTAAAAATATAGAATTTGATAATACAGTCAAGAGGCTATAAGTAGCCAACTGTCTGCTCTTAATGTGAATTTCTAGAATTATACAATTGGGTTATTTTAGAACATTGTAAGTCTTTAGTAGTCTGAATTTTTTTCTTGAATAAAATCCTAGAAAAACAAAAATGTGAATTTCCTTAATGGAAATAAAAACAAATGTGAGCTTTCAGCCTAAAGATTTATTTACTTTACTGATGGTAGTTAAGGACAATTCTTAATATTATTTAGGGGCAGGTAAGACATAAACATGATATTAAACCTGAAAAGGTAAAATTTACTTCTGTGTTTTTGTATTAAAGTTGTTTAATAGTTTTTATATGTAAATTTCGTATTTTTAGTACATTTTAATTGCTAAGAACATATAAAATTAATGGCTAAATTGAAGGGTTTATTGGACTGGTCTTCATATATAACTTATCATTAAAGTATCTTTGATGAACTTAATCTAGTTTCTGGACATTAGAATCACGGATTTTTATAAAATCATCTTGTGAAACAACTCAGAAAACTGAGATGTTGATAAGTTAACTGCTATATTCAAAGTGGATTATTTGGGATAGCTAGGACTAGAACCCATTTTCTGATTTTAAGAGCCATATTGTGTGTCCCTCCCAGTAGGGACTTGGGAGGCTGAGGCAGGAGTATCCCTTGAGCCTAGGAGTTTGAAGTTATAGTGAGCTATGATCCTGTCACTGCACTCCAGGCTAGGAATGACAGAGAACAAAGCAATATTTTTTTCATTATTCAAAACTACCATGAGTATACTTTTTCTTTTAATTACTAATGTGCCCTCAGTTAAGAATGATTTAACATATAAATAAAAACTTGAGACATCTATTTCCAGTCATACCAAGAGTAACTAGTATTAGACTAGCCACTCGATTCTAAACAACTAAAAACCTGGGTAAAATATATAAGAGAACTATTTTTAGATATGAGACAACAAGAAGTATCAGATGTAATGCCTGAGAGAACAGGGAATGTTGAAGTGAGTCCTACAATTTACCCCATCATTGTACCTGGAAACAATTTTTGGAATCTAGGAGAGAGAAAGACAGAGAGAATGAATATGTAAGAGAAGTACAGTGGTCTCCATAAGCTGAAGAGAAAGACATCAAAGTTCTAGAAGGCTGAAATGGCTGGAAATGCCATAAAAGAGAGAGTTGTTTGTGGAATATCCCTAAAATTTGCATAAGCATCCCCTTGTGTCTTTGGCTAATTATTAAGTTGCTTATGCATAGGGTAAACTTCACAAGGCCTGGCACAAATAGCTACTAGGGAAAGAACAACTAATTAGGATGTAAAAAGGAAGTGACTATGGGAGTATGTGCAGGGTAGGGAGACATTTGCATTCTGACTGGTGAAAGAGGAGAGATCTTATTGAAATTGTGAGGCATTCATGAAGATTCCAGAAAAGATCATTTATATATATATCATTTATATATATCAATAGAAACAGACCCCAAAATAACGTTAACAGAAAAAGACATTTAAATCTATTATAATAGACATTTAAATCTATTATAATATAAAAGACATTTAATATAATATAATATAAAAGATATTTAAATCTATTATAAATATGTTCAAGTAATTAAAGAAGAAAAACATATGTGAAGATAAACGGAAACTAAATATAGAACCAATGGAACTTCTAGGCCTGAAAAATACAATATCTTAATTGTAAAAAAAAAAAATCACTGGATGTGTTTAACAGCGGGTCCGATATTAGAGGAGAAAGATCCATGAACTTCAAGACAGGGTAATTAAGCTATCCAAACAGAAGTACAGAGAATAAAAAGGAAAAGGCTAGAAAAAAGACTGCCAGCAACTTGTGGGATAATATCAAGCAATCTAATATATGTATAATTGGAGCCCTAGAAAGACTGGGAAGGGGTGAATACATTAATATTTGAAGAAATAATGGCCAGATTTTTTTCTGAGTTCATGAAAAATAACCCACAGATCTAAGAAGCTCAATCAACCTCAAGCAGGAAGAAAACCTGATAAAAGAAAGAAATGATAAAGGGAAAAGCTTAAACCAGAGTGAGAGGGGCACATTAAATATAGGGATGCAAATATAAGAGTGAAAAGTGACTTCTAGTCCGAAATGCAAGCCAGAAGATAACAAATATCTTTAAAATGTGTAGGGAAACAGTATCTTTAAAGTGCTGAAAGAAAAAAATTGATCACCTTAGAATTTTATATACAATGAAAATATTTTTTGAAAATAAAGACATTCTCAGTCAAACAAAAGATGAAACAATTTGTTTCTAGAAGATCTATACTGTGAGAAATGTTAAGGATATTTTTCACTGAAAGAAAGTTATACCAGAAACAAATTTAGGTAGGCACAATTATTTTAAATGGAAATGGAACACATACTGAGATAGATCATTTACTGTTCATTAAGCAAGTCACAATACATTTAAAAGGATTAAAATCATATAAAATGTTTCCTGAACACAAATAAATTAGAAATAAATAACAAAAGATATCAGGTCACTCTCCAGCTATACGGACATTAAGCAACACAGCTCTAAATAATATATGACTGAAAGAAGAAATATGAAGGGAAATTGGAATGAAAATGAATTCAACCTCTTAAATTTGTGGGATGAAGCTAAATTAGTGCTTAGATAAAAACTAATATTACAAAAGGAGAAATGTTTAAAGTTAGTGATCTAGGATTTTGTCTTAAGAAGCTAGGAAAAGAACAAATTTTACTCAAAGTTAGTTGAAAGATGGAAATAATAAAAAATAGAAATTAGTAGAAGAAAACATTAACAGACAATGGAGAAAATCTGCAAAAATAGAAGTTAGCTCTTTGAAAAGATCAAAAAATTGACAAGACTCTGGCAGGCCTAACCAAGAAAAAAAGAAAAAAAACACTAATATCTCTAGTAAAAGAGAAACAATGACTACAGATATTGCAGTCATCAGAAAGATAATAAGGTAGTATATATGTTATATAGACATAAGATTTTGCCCATAAGACTGACAATTTAGATGAAATGGAGGAATTCCTAGAGAGACATGAATTAACAAAACTGACACTGAAGAAAATTAAAAATCTGAAAATCCCTATATCTATTTAAAAAATTGAATTTATAATTATAAACTTTCCAAAGAAGAAGAAGAAGAAAAAAAAAACCTCCAGGTCCAAATGATTTCATTAGTGAATTCCATCAAACCTTAAGAAATAATATCAGTTGCATACAAACCTTTTAGAAAATAGAGAAAGAAGGAAAACTTTCCCTTTCATTTGATGAGACTAGCATAATAAAGACATTACTAGGAAAGAAAAATACATATCAGCAGCCTCTTGATCATAGGCGCAAAATTCCTCCATAAAATATTAATGAATCAGGCCAGGTGCAGTAGCTCAGGCCTATAATACTAGCACTTTGGGAGGCCAAGGCAGGAGGGTCACTTGAATCCAGGAGTTCAAGAGCAGCCTGGGCAAAAGCAAGACCCCAATCTCTATAAAAAGTAGAAAAATTAGCCAGGCGTGGTGGTGCACACCTGTAGTCCCAGCTACTTGGGAAGCTGAGGCAGGAGGATCACTTGAGCCCAGGACTTTGAGGCTGCAGTAAGCTATGATGATGCCACTGCACTCTAGCCTGAGCCACAGAGTGAGACTCTATCTCAAAAAATAAAACAAACCTAAAATTAAGAAACCAAATTCAACAGTAACGAATCAGGACCAAGTGAGTTTTATCCCAGGAATACAAAGTTAGTTTAACAATAAAAAATTAATCAATGTAGTTTATCATCTTAAGAAAATATAAGAAAAACTGTATGTTAATTTCAGTAGGTATAAAAAAAGAATTTGACAAAATTTAATACTCATTTATGGAAAAAAACCAAGTTGGAATAGAAGGAAACCTTTTCAATCTGGCCAAGAATGTCTACTAAACACCAATTTAACTTCACAATTAATAATGAATGAGTGAACTGTTTTCCCCTAAGATCAGGAACAAGGAAAAGATGTTGTCTCTTACCATTTCAACTTAACATGCTATTTGAGGGTCCTACCCTGTGTAATAAGGCAAGAAAAAAGTAATACAAAGTCTATAAGTTTGAAAGGAAGAAATAAAATTATTTTATTTGTAGACAACATGATAAGAATATAAAATGTCCTAGAGAATCTACATAAAAGCTAGTAGAACCAAGGAATAAATTCAGCAAGGTTGCAGGATACAAGCTTAATATACTTTTTTTTTTTTTTTTTTGAGACAAGAGTCTCACTCTGTTGCCCAGGCTAGAGTGCCATGGCATCAGCCCAGCTCACAGCAACCTCAAACTCCTGGGCTCAACCGATCCTTCTGCCTCAGCCTCCTGAGTAGCTGGGACTACAGGCATGTGCCACCATGCCTGGCTAATTTTTTTCTATATATACTTAGTTGGCCAATTAATTTCTTTCTATTATTAGTAGAGATGGAGTCTCGCTCTTGCTCAGGTTGGTTTCGAACTCCTGACCTTGAGCAATCCGCCTGCCTCGGCCTCCCAGAGTGCTAGGATTACAGGCGTGAGCCACCGCGCCCAGCCTGAAGCTTAGTATACTTTTATATGCTAGTGGTAATTAAAAAATGAAATTAAAAAATCAAATATCATAGCACCCAAAGACATGAAATACTTATTCATTTAACACAATATGTGCAAGATCTATGCAGTGAAAACAAATAATTGCTAAGAGAAATTAAAGAATGCCCAAGCCCATGTTCATGGGCTGGAAAATTCAATAGTATTAAGATGTCAAATACAAAAAACTTGTATTTTCTGCAAATTGACCTGTAGAGTCAACACGATACTCAGACAAATTCCAGCAGGTTTTTTCTTTGGGGGAAAGGGAATAAACTGGCCAACTATTTCTAAAATTTAGGTGGAAATGCAAAAGAATTAGCATAGCCAAATTGGTTTTTAAAAAGAACAAATTTGAAGGACTTAGGCTACCTGAGTTCTTTTTAAAAATTTTCTTTGGTTATTTATTTATTTATTATTAATTATTATTAGAGTGAGGCAGAAGGACTTATCTTGATAAGCCCCAGTGAATGAATAGAGGGTCATGAGCCTATGAAGAATACAAAAGAAAGCAGGAGAAAAGTTAGTGGATTATTATATGTCAGAATTCAAGGGAAAAGAGTGTTTGAAGAAAGAGGAAGTGGTCAGATGATGCTAAATGGTTAAAATAAGTAAGGATTAAGAAAATCTCCTTTGGATTTATCAATGTGGTAGTCATCGGTATTCTTTGTGAGAGTTATTTCAGTAAAATTATGGCAAAAAAGCCTGACTAGAATGACCTGAGAATGAGTGGGAAGAGAGGAAATGGAAACAGAGAGCATGGACAAATCTTTTAAGACATTTAAATGTGCAAGGCAGGAGTAGCTAGCGGGAGATATCAGGTAAGGGGGAGATTTAATTTTTAAGATAGGAAAGACGATTGTGTTTGAATATCAGTTGTAAAAATTTAGTTGAGAAGGAGTAGAGTTGAATATACATGAGAGAAAACAAATGCTGGATAATATACACTGCTTTGAAAGCTGAGAGCTTGCATAATTGAAAGCATAGGTGGAATATTGGCCTCAGATAAGAGCAGGGACTTCTATAATGTAACCAGAGGGTAAAAGAGTGGATGGCTTTAGAAGTAAGTAGGCTTGTAGCTTTCATAGCAGGAAGATGAGGCTTCAATTTTCTTTCTGATGTAGGAGGAGATCATGTCATCTGCTGAAAGTGAGGAGAAAATCAGGGAAGGAGAAACTGGGTGGAGACAAGCAGATCAGAGATGGTTGGAAATACTCATTGTGGAAAATGGGAGAGAGATTTGACCAAACAAATGAAATAGAAGTGACTGGGTAGTATTGAGGGACCATCGAGGTTGGTAATCATGAATAATAGTAATGTTGATGTGTTTAGTTGTATGACTTTCTCCAGCAGCACCAGGCTTTTCAGTGTGCACAGAGAGTGGAAAGTGAGGGTTTTACGATGTTGCAAGCTATGTATGGCCAAAGTTATTCAGGAATGAGAAAGAAGGACTAGAGTGAGAAGATGGTATGCTTGAACATCAGGATCTTGGGGATAGAGGAAGGTAGAGAAAGGGTATGTTTCTTTTGTTTGTTCAGTAAGAGGGTTGGGGAGAAATTATGTTGAAATAGCATTGTAATACCGCTTTCCAAACTTGACATTGCGTGATATGAGAGAATAAAATCCCACCTTTTCAGAGGGCTTGGAGAAAATCAGTGGACTAAGGGGACAGCCTGGTTTCTTTTAAGAGGCTGAAAATCTAGTCAAATTTGTTGATCAGGGGAGGCCTTTTCAGAGTATACAATGGAAGGGTTTTAGAAATGGATAAAGGAGTTGAGGCTAATTTATCCAGAAAGGGAAATATAGAAATTTATGTGAACAATGATACAGTATACCAGAGTAAGCAAACTTTTTGTGTAAAAGGCCAGATAGTAATTTTTTTTTTCAGGCTATGAGGTCTGTGTAGTAAAAATTTCAATTTTACTTCTGCAGTACAAAAGCAGCCATAGAGGCTGGGTGCGGTGGCTCACGCCTGTAATCCTGGCACTCTGGGAGGCAGAGGCGGGTGGATCGCTCAATGTCAGGAGTTCGAAACCAGCCTGAGCAAGAGCGAGACCCTGTCTCTCCTAAAAATAGAAAGAAATCAATTGGCCAACTAAAAATATATATAGAAAAAATTAGCCGGGCATGGTGGCACATGCCTGTAGTCCCAGCTACTCGGGAGGCTGAGGCAGGAGGATGGCTTGAGCCCAGGAATTTGAGGTTGCTGTGAGCTAGGCTGACTCCACGGCACTCACTCTAGCCCGGGCAGCAGAGTGAGACTCTGTCTCAAAAAAAAAAAGAAAAAAATGAGATTTTTATATTTGATTTCTTAAAACAGTTTACTAGGGGCACAGGGTTTCAAAACAAATACTGACTTTAACAGAATACACATAAATGCATTTAGATGTTTGTCCCAGGAAAAATAAATAGCCTGTTAGGTTTTGCATGGTAGTACGCAGATTCTTTGATAGCATGATTGGTGGGTCAAAAGTTTAAAAAGCAGAGAATCTCTGTGTCAGAGCATGTCTTTGCAACACTCAACATACGTACACTATACAGGTGTGTATATATTTCAAGTGATAAATACGTAGAAGTCATTTCTGAAAAACTTTTAGTGGTTTGAATTGAGGTATAGAATTACCATTTCTTTGTAATCTTCAGATTATAGACGTTTTTCTTTTGAAGTGTAATATATTTTTCCCTGCGTCCACAGTACCTTGCACAATGTTTTAGAAATAGTATATACTTAATGTTCTCTGAATCAACACAATTTGCAGCTTGTGATTTACTTTTAGAAATGTGACATAATATGTTGCTTAGCACATAGCAGATGATCAATAAATGTCTATTGAAAGACAGACAAAATGAATGAATACGTCTATTCTTAAGAGTTTAGAAGGGAGCACGAAAGACATATAATAAAGACAAAGCTATGGGTTTGAAATGTCAGGTAATTAAAAAAAAATTAACCAGCAAGATTTATGGACAACTCTTTAATGATTACATAAGAAATAGTTTTGAAGAACTGGTTTTCCTCTTGAATATATTATTTGCTCTTATTACAAGTTAAGTAGGAAAAGTCTAAACTTTTAGTCACAAGTTCTAAAGTGCTTCAGAGAAGAAATATTTTGATGTACAACTTTTAAAAATAACTCTTTAAATTTAAAGAAATAACTATTTATTTTTCCTTTCTGTCTAAGAAAGAGGATTTTAGCTATACAGATTATCTTAATATCCATAGATTCAATGGTTTTAAAGAGCTAAGGGGTATCAAGTCACCTTTCCTCACTGCAGTTAATGTAATTGGAGTAAAAGAAGCCCTATTCAATAAATGGTGCTGGGAGAATTGCACAACTACATGCAGAAGAATGAAACAGGATCCATGTCTCTCACCACTCACAAAAATTAATTCAAGATGGATAAAAGACCTAAATGTAAGGCATGAAACCATAAGAATTCTAGAAGAAAATTTTGGAAAAACTCTTCAAGATGTCAGCCTATGCAAAGAATTTTTGAAGAAGACCCCAAATGGCAATCACAGCAATAACAAAAATAAAGAAATGGCACTTGATTAAATTAAAAAGCTTCTGCATAGCTAAAGAAATAATCAACAAATAGACAACCTACTGAATGGGAGAAAATATTCACAAGCTATCTATCCGATAAAGGGCTAATAACCAGAATCTACAAAGAACTCAAGCAAATCAGCAAGAAAAAAACAAACAACTCCACTTAAAAATGGGCAAAACACATGAACAGAAGCTTTTTGAAATAATATAGACAAATGACCAATAAACACGAAAAAATGCTCAACATCACTAATCATTAAGGAAATGCAAATTAAAACCACAATGAGATATCACCTTACCCCAGTTAGAATGGTTTTTATTAAAAAGTCCAAAAACAATAGACGCCAGTGTGGATACAGAGAGAAAGGAACACTTACACACTGTTGGTGAGTCTGCAAATTAGTACAACATCTATGGAAAGCAGTATGGATACTCCTCAAAGAACTGAAAGTTAGACCTACCATTCAATCCAGCTATCCTACTCCTGGGTACTTACTCAAAGGAAAAGAAGTCATTTTAGTCAATTTAGTCAAATTTATTTTATCTGCACTTGAATGCTTATTGCAGCACAATTAACAACAGCAAAGATGTGGAACCAACCCAAGTGGCTATCAATTCATGAATGGGTTAACAAAATGTGGTATGGAGTACTACTGAGGCACTAAGAAGGATAGATTAAGGCCTTTTGCAACAAATTGGATGGAACTGGAGACCATTATCCTAAGTGAAGTAGCTGAAGAAATGAAAAAACAACCACCACATGTACTTGCTAATAAATTAGAACTAACTGATGAGCACACACTTGCACAGAGGAAAGCAAAACTCCATGGAAATCAAGCAGGTGTGGGGGGGTTGGGGGGAGGGGATGGGTGAAAATCTACCTAACGGGTATAATGAACACCATCTGGGTGATGGCACACTTATAACCCTCACTCAAGCATAACAAAAGCGATCCATGTAGCCAAAAATATTTGTATTCCTGTAATATTTTGAAATAACAAAAAAAAATCCATGAGCTTGTGTAAAATAATGGCAGTCACAAACCTACTTTCAAACTTATTTTCCTTGAATATATAATAGGTTAATATAATACTTAATGTACTTTTAGAAGCATATAAGCATATTTTAAAACTTATTAGACCTATTATTTAAATAGACTTCTACTTACTCATCCTACTTTATGTTAGTGTGTTATCTAGCTGTAGAAATGAGTGACATTGTTTAAAAATCAACTGGCTTTCATCTTATGAGTGACAAATGTCTACTAAAAATGTCTTCTGAGTAGCTTTCTCAACACCTCAAATAAAAGCTTGAGCAAACGGAACTATTACATTAATGTTTTTTACATAAAGATTGAAACAAGCCAGGCTGTTATTAGCATGTGAACACAACATCTTTTCAATGTTACCTAGACATTTACTTTTGTCTGAGAGACCATGGGGGTCTTTTACGATATTTGTGAGATATTTTGAAATAATCAGATATAAATATTCATGAAACTCTCTAGCTTAAATTGTAGCCAGAATAGCATCAATGATTTGAAATGTTTCCTCATCTTTTTAAAGGGAGAAATAATAATGCAATTCTTTTTTTCCAATAAATAGAAATGCTAGATAACTAAAGAAGAAATGTTAGACTGTTGGCTAAAGGAGAGCAATAAATCTTTTAAGTTCCAGTATCTCTCCAAGTGAAATGACTGGTAAATTAAAAAAAAATTTTCCTGTTATTTCTTTGATTTCTCTTTTTTATTTGATTTCTCCATTATTGAACTTATTTATAATTAAGAATTTTGAACACAATTTTAGCTAAAAATTTTTGTTCCAAAATACATTTAGGAAACATAAATATATAACTTTCACTTTTTCAGATTCAAAAGAAATAAATACAAATCTCTAAAATATTTGAAGCCCGTTACATTGTATAGATAACTAGATTATAAAAACTGTCCATTTATATTAGAGGATGAAGACTATGAGAAAAACTGAAAAAAAAGTCAACATGTTTTGGCATTCAACAAAAATAGTAGGATATGCTGAATGCTATAGGAGATGATTTTTTGCCTTTACTGAGGACATAAAAAATAAATTTTAAGGTTAGACTTCAGTAAGAATCTCAGATACTGGAAGAAGTCACTAAGGGAAATTTTGGACAGTGAAGAACTTTAACGCAGCATAGAGTTTTATTAGTGGAGAATGACTTCAGTGTTATCTGCTCAAATCCAGACAATGGCTTCCCAACCTTTTACTTTGCACATAGTAGGCAAAAGCAATAAGCACTTGTTTTGCTGTATTACTGTTTGAGCATGTTGTGTTTTAATACATGAATGTCTCAGCCTTTGGAATACTATGTTTTCAAGATTAATAGTATCAAATAAAGCATTTGGAGCTTTGCAGTCCTTCTAATATTGTTTATATTTATTACATCAATCCATATTAAGTCTACCATCTATTTCCATAGGTTAAGAAGTTTAATGCAATATTCATTTTGATAATGTGTTACTCTCTAATCCTCATACGCATCTCATATTTTCTTGCTTTTATGCCTTTGCTTATGCTGTTTCTTCTGCTGATCTGTAAGAGGTCAATTTGCCCTTCAAAACTTTGTTCAAATACTGCCTCCTTATACTTCCAACTGAATGTGATCTGTCTTTTGGAACTCTTGTAACTCATTCTTCTATAGCCCATATTATGTTTTTACCTTATATCCTGGTTATTTGTATGCATAATTTTCTTCTAAATTATGATTGTAAAATCCTTGACTGTAAGATTCAACTTTGTATCCTCCACTCACCACGCCCCTCAACTCAAATTCTAGCACAGGGCTTTGCACAGAATAAGTACTCAGTAAATATTTATCGGATGATTTTCAGCACTATCTGGAAAAATCCTATTGTAGTTTGTTTGGACATTTAGAGTGGAGAGTAATTGGTTCTAACATTTCATTTAAAAAATCTATGTAGGCTAACTGTTGTGTTCAGATAATCATACTTTTCCTGACAATCCCCACTTTTGGCCAATATATACAGCATTCGTCTACACTCTTTCCCTTGTTGTACAGATGGTGGTAATAGGTAGTCATGGTAGGACTGATAGCTTTCCAACACATCTATTTTCTCCCCATTTGGGCACACTGCATCTCCCAGCCATCCTTTGCAGGTAGGTGTTGCTGGGACTAAGTTCCCTCCAAGGAAATGGGAATAGAAGTGAAGTGTGCCTGTTAAAGGCCTAGTCCTGGAGAAAGTCTCTCAAGTACTTTGTCCTTCAGCTGGTTGGATGCAAACAATGAAGAGCTGGAGGGGATGGTGGAGCCACAAGATGGAAAGATCTGGGCTCTGTGAATGATTATGAGAAGCAGAGATGCAACATGCTGACCTGGAACCTCTCTTACCTATTAATAAATAAGGAATAAACGTCTGTTGTATGGAACCATTGCATGCTTGCATCTTATTACTGTAATATACCCTACCCTAAATGACACAGTAGGGAAAATGATGGTGGCTTCAAACTCCATGTCACTGACTTAGGAGAAACATGTCCTTGTTTATAGCAGCTAGGACCATTAGCATGGTCATGTTTTTAATGTAGCTCAAGAGTGACAAAGAGGATGTTGAAGGAACTAAAGGAAATGGTTTATTAGCACAGAAAATAGAAGATTGAGAGTGGGGTGAAAAGAATAATTTAATTTGTTTTGCCCACCATTGTCCTAGCACTTAGCCCAGGCAAAAATAATATTTGATGAAAGACTGGATATTTGAATAAGTAAGTGTGATGGAAATAAATGCTTCATTTTTATTGAGAAGAGCATTCAAAGTATCGGGCTTAAAATTAATTAGGAAAGATTTAATTTAGATATTAACTTCTCCTATGTCTTCATGATTTCATAGTTGAGGTTTGAGTTCATCCTTCTGGCATAGAAAAGTCACTTAGTAGTGTGAGCTTTGCTGTGTCTTGAAAATGGAAGAACCTGTGTTTTGGCATTTTGACAAGGAGGCCATTTTAGTGTGAACACATGACACATAAGTAATATTTTAGATGCAGGGTGAGAAACTTTTAGAAGACTATACGGAAGTATTTTTACTCTGGGAATAAGAGCTGAAGAGCTATATCGCTTACTTTATTTAACCCCTTTCCTCAGCCCCTCTGACATTGCCCTAACTCAGACTGTCATCTCTTCCCTGGGTTATCGCGGTAGCGTCTTAACTGGGCTCCGTGCTTCCAGGCTGTCTGTATCTCCAGTCCCTCCTCATGTTGCCACAGGGTTACGTATGCACATTCCCAATAAGTTCCACCCGCATTCCCAACACATTCTGGCTGCCTGTTCAAACTGCAATACTTTCAACACACCATGTTTTCTCATAAGCTTTTGCCCTTCCTGGATCCTTTGTTTCCAGAAATGAGATGAATTCCTACTTCACTTTCATCACGACTCAAAAGCAACTCTTCCGGGAAGCTCTCCTTAGCTTAGATGATTCTCCTGTGTTCTTCATGGCACTGGATACCTTGATTTTAGCACTTACCAGATTGTGCTAGGTAGCCAGTTCCTTCAGCCCAGGGACTTCTGTAATATGGTGGTCAGCATTCTGGGAACTTGATGGGTTCAAACGCTTGACTTATTGGGATAATATTATTATTCCCATATCACAGATGAGTATGTAGAGGGCCAAAGAGTCTAAGTGACACAGCTGGTAAATGGCGTGACCATTTTCAGAAGACACAATGGAGAGCAAATTCCTCAGATACGTGAAAACATCTCCCCCCACAGTTGGTACCTTGCGTCACTATTCCATTTGCTGAATGAGCCCCCACTCCCCGAGTCTTCTCTCCTCACTTCTTTCTTTCCAAACTCAGCTTAGGGTATTTGAGCATCCAGCTTGTACTGAATAGTTTCTTTCTACTTTACCAGAGAAAAAACATTATGTCTCATATTTGTTTAGAAAAATGCCAAGAAATTAAGGCTATGAAGCCCAGTGAGGGTTGTGGGGTATCCCTTTTGCTTAAGGGCATAACTGGATGTGTGGCTCTTGGCAGGTCAAAGTGTCACTTCCAGGTTATGAGCAGGTGCACATTTCGAGACACTAGACTCTGCTGTGAGTCAACAGCAAAAATTTCTTTGTGGCACTTTCGAGTAGCAGAATAAATGGCTTGCCAGGGGATACTAAAGAACTCTAGAGTGGGCAGGTGTGGATTCTTCTCACTCTCTCTTTCTGCGAAGGCCGATTTCTTGCATTCTTCACAGCTGGGATGGTAGAGCTATCCATTTTTTGAGTAAATATATTTAATAATTAAAAGTAAAAGAAATGCATCAGTGTGAATTAATCTTCCTTCCCCTCTCCCTTTGTCACTCCCTTCCTCCCTCCTTCCCACCTTCCCTTCCTCTCGCTGCCATATTTTTCTTTCCTTTCCTCCTCTTCCTTCCTCCTTTTAATCAAAATAGTTGATCTTAGTACTAGAATGAGGTAAAGGTCAGATTAGATCAGTCTACGTAAGCAAGACATCTTTTAATATCATTTTCTTTTCAGAAGAGATTTCAATGGAAACATAAGGCAAACTAAGGTAAGAGAAAGCACAGTGGAAAGCTAATTCCTCAGATAAGACTTTTTTCAGTGAAAGAATCAGCTAACTTCTAGTCTGACATCACAAGAGAAATCAGTCCTTAGGCCCTGAGCCCTTTACCGTCCACCAGTGTTAGTCAAAGACCTTTTGTTCTGGCAGGAAGGGCCAGGGGAAGACTTGAAATTTAATGTAGAAAACATTCCTAGGAACACGGGTTTTTAAAAAAAGACAACATGCAACAGACCCTGAAAAACATTTTATAATTGACCTTGGGAGAGTGGGAGAATGCACTGCAAAATGAATATCATCAGGACGATCGGATTCCGTCTGAATAAGTCTTTTAAATGCTCTAAATTGGAAAATTTCTAGTGCCTCACTTACGGATCACGGGAAAGAAGTGCCTGGCCATGCTCTATCCAAGGTACAGTCACTCTGTTTTCAAGCTCAAAACAGATATTGATTTTCATTTCAAACTCTAATGCCAAAATTAGCAGTGTCAGGTTGAATTAGAGGCGGATGATCTAGAGAGTTCAAAAGTGAACGAGCAGCACAGCCAGACTGCTCTTTCTTGGTTGTTTCTTTTTCCCTTTCATGTTCTAGAGACAACAAAGCCTGGCACACAGGATGCCTTGGTTTTATGGCACCCACAGAAATATTCAGTCCTGCTCCAGGCGTACGTTTTCAGCACTTCTGTTTCCTTTAAGTGTCAGCTCAGGCGTGAATGCACCTGGTTTGAAGATTATTACATATCGCTTTGTAATGATTTCCTTCTGCTGAGCCTTTTGTTTCTTATTTACCTTTTGAAAAGACAAAATTTGTATAGCACTTTATATTGGCAGAGCATTTCATCTGCATTGTTCCATGCAGGGGACATAAGGGGTTACAGCACAGTTATTGGATGGCTCCTGTACGTCCGGGGTTGATCACAGGACAATATCTATGAATCAGGGCTAGGGAGAGCTTCCCTCACTAGCAGTGAATCAAAGGAATGGATAGAGCCCCAAAATAGGACTATCTGAAGCATTCATTCACTATAAGGAGCAAATGCCACCTACACTTGACTTACCCATAAGGAAGAGGTCAACACCAGAATGGTTTCGTGGGCCGGGCAGAGGGAAAGGAAAGACTATTGATATCCTCCAAAATACTCCTATGTCTGTACAGATAATATTCTAACGCATCTGGTTTTTATTCATTTTTCTTTGAACGAAGAAGGCTTTTATTATATTTCTCCCATGCAGCGATGTGTGTTTAGAGTGTGCATGTGTAAGGGAAGGGGGCAATGAGGGGAGGGGATGGGGAATAGAGAGACGGAGAATGAACAGGTAAACAGTAGCAGAGACAGAAGCTGGAGGTTCCTTAAATATAGATCTTCCAGGATAAAGAGAGATTCATTTAGTAAATGCCTACGAGTTTCCCCGGCTGTCTTCTACACATTCTAGTTCCACAAAGGGGGTATCTCAATTATTAAATTACTTCATCAGCACCAGCTGGAGTCACAGTAAATATCTCTGCTGAACAGGATGGGTGGCAGCCTCTCTGTTGTCCCCAGGTATTGTATATGCCTCTCCCACTAACTATCAAAGTATGTTGTCATCTTGAGCTCTTTGAGGGCAGAGATTGTGTTTTTTCATTTTATATTTCTGGGTGCCAGAAAATGTCGGGCTTATATCGTTTGTATCCAAGTCATGTCTGATGAATGAATGGCTAGTGGGCTATATGGCTACCCCCACAGGAATGTGTGAGCTGTATTAAAGGTGGGGAGAGGCAGTGATTCCCTCAACCTATAATATTTCTGGAGTAAAAATTTGAAAAATTAAGAGGAAAGTGGAGAGGATTCCCCATGACTCATCATCAGTAGCACACTTAACCAACGTTGAGAGAGCGAATAATTCTGAACATCAACATCCAGATGCCTGGTATGGGTATTAAACTACCACCAATTTTCATCAAGCACATGGCAATGCTCACAGTTGGGGATGTTGAACAAACAGTCTGAGAAAGATAGTGGCAGATTGGAGAGGGCTCCAGAAGTTGGTAGACTAATGGGTAAAGCAGGGGTGGGGCAAGAGCCTAGGGAAAAAAGAACACAGGGCCTTTGGCTCAGACAGTTGCAACCCTGAGCCAAGTGAGACAAAGTAGAAGAGGTTTGTTGGCAAGAATCAGAGCCTTCTGGAAATAGAAAGGAAAAATGCAAAAATGCAATGCTGGCAGGTAAGTAGAGAACCCTAGACGTGGAGCTGAGACTGGCACGTAAGTTTGGGCTTTGGGAGAGAGAACCTCAGATTGATTAGCCATGGCAGCCTTTTCTGTGTGTTCTCTGTTGGGTGCAGCAAATAAAGTTTGGCAAAGCAATAGAGAGAGGAAACTAAGAACGCCTTTTCCTTCCTGTTTTAGCTATTAAATGAAGTGTAGCTAAAGTCTGAACATAGGTTACACTATTGTTTAGCTATTAACTATGGCCAAGCTTAACACTCCTTAGGTGGAAGGCTGCTTAAACTACAGCTGATAGGAGCACTCTTTGTGTCTTGAGAAACCTCAGGTCTTTCGATACACAGTGAAGTATTCTTTCCCCCACCCCACACTGTCTCTCATGCTGTATTAATGTTTTCAATAATTTATGCAACAGCATAGTCAAGTATCAACAGCGTGGGCTGTGTAAAGGCTAGTCAATGTTTTTAATAATATCGTGTAAGGTTTATTATTCGGATGGTAAGCTAAGGATGGTTGTAGGTGTTTAAAAACATTTTTTTCCCTTTTGTCATTAGTACTTGCCTCTAGCACTAATACAGAAAGACTAGGCACTGTTACCTCACAATGCATTTTTCTTTTTGTCTGAAGAATGTCACAACAGGAAAGCCTATTTGCAAAGAGATAGTTTGCTTTCTATACTGCAATTGGGAAGCACAGCTAGTTTACTCTGTCTAAACTCTCAGCTAGCAATTGATGTTGAGAAAGAAGCTCAGTCTCCTAGAGTGAATGGAGTTTATAGACTAGCCTTCAGCTTGTAGATCCTCTGTACCAGCCCTAGGGGAGGATAGATTTTATAAATAAAATATTTGTGAACAGCAGTAGTCACAGCATTACTACAAACTTTAAAAAAAAATCAAAGGGCATGGTTACATGAAGTGAGCAACAAGTCAGCATTTGCTTCTCTGAACCATCCAGGGCTACACCATGCAGGACTCGTTAGTATGCTCAAAAAGGGATAGAGAGTTGTATTAAGAATTAGAGATGTTAAAAATATCACAAACTCCAAATACACTTTGTATCGATTCTCCAACCAGCTCAACATTAGGATGTTAGGTATTCGTATTTGTGAAGCAATTATGCAGTTTGAAGGTGAACCCTAAATTCAAGAAATTAAAATAGTCAGTACTTTCTGGTTAGTTTAATCCTGCTGCAAATATGCAAACATAGTAAAATATCGGTTTATAAGTACTTCCCAGATGATTTTAGTTTATAAAAAAATGTGACTTCTAATTTTTATGGCGTGTGTGTGGGGGGAATTCCTCACTTCTTCAGTTCTGTAGGCTGGTCTGGTTTCTGGCCCCTACCCAGCATGAATGAGATATAAATTTAGGGCTCTGGGAGAACTTGAATGATGTCTGTAAGATGGCCAAGTGGAAGCTCCTAGCACTCTTCCCCCTCCAAAAAAAATCCCCAACAATGAATAAACAAATACATTTTAAACGTGAGCGGCAGGAGAGCAGCAAGGGATGCTTCATCTGTGTTTACAGCCACTCCCTATCTCTCGCATCACTGCTTGAGCTCTGCCTCCCCATCCCGCCGCCTCCCTGCCCCTCTTCTGTGGAAAAACTGTCTTCTATGAAACCTGTCCCCAGCGCCAAAAAGGTTAGGGACCACTGCTGTAGGGCACAGAAAGCCGAGATGGCCACATAGAGAAGGGAAGGACACACCTTGCCTCTGCCACCCCATCCCCTAGCTGGGATCTGCTTGGCAACCAGGAGGAACTTCTCCCTGGGGGGGAAAGGTAAGTAAGAGGACTCCAGCAGCTTCCATCCCCACCCTGGACACCTACAGTTTCTACTACTGGAGACTCCTGCAGTTCTCAAAGGCTCAGAGACCAGCTGAGGGAGCTCTCTGGGGGTCACATACTGAACTACCCCCAGAGAAGAAACTCATGCTATGCCCTGACCCATCCTCCACCCCATGGCTCATACTGCTACTGTCCTGCACCCTCTTGGAACCACAGCCACTGCTAGAATGTGTCCTACTGCAGGGCGAGTAGCCATTGCATCCCTCCACCACTGCATCATATACACCTGGTAGCACAACAACAAGCTTGAGCAAAGCTACTTCTACACCCTACTTCCTAGGGCCAGGCTACCCCACAGCTGCACTCACCCCAGTCACTGGTGCACCCTCCTCTCAGGGCCAAGCTGAAGTGATGCTCAACTCCTGGGGAAATGGAACCCGTAACTATAAGATGTTTTATGTGAGCTTCCTGGTAACCGCAACACAAAAAAGTTCAGCAGATATACAAACAATAAAGAGAAAGGAATCAAAGCTTAGCACTACAAAAAATTAGAAAATAACAGACAAGAGAGAGAGAAAAGAACAAAGGCACTACAAAATAACCAGAAAACAACAGAATGGCAATAATAAGTCTTTACCCATCAATACTAACATTAAATGTAAATTGATGAAATTCTCTAATCAAGAGACACAGAGTGGCTAAATGGATTAAAAAACAAGATACAACTATTTGCTGCCTAAAAAAGACTCACTTAAGCCTAAGGACACACATATAGGCTGAAAGTGAAGGGATGGAGGAAGACATTCCATGTACATGGTAACCAAAAGAAGGAGGGGTAGCTACACTTATATTGGATAAAATAGATTTCAAGTCAAAACTGCTACAAGAGACAAAGATGGCCATTAATTAGTGATAAAGCTGTCAATTTATCTAGAGGACTTAACCATTGTAAATATATATGCACATAGCACTGAAGTACCTAAATACATAAAGCAAATATTAATGGGCATGAAGGGAGAAACAGGTAGCAGTACAACAATATTATAGTAGGGGATTTCAATACCCCACTTTCGACAATGGATAGATCAACCAGACAAAAAATTAATAAGGAAACACTGGACTTGAATTGCAGTTTTTACCAGATGAACCTAACAGACTTATACAGAACTTTCCATCCAACAACAGAAAATATACATTTTTCTCTAGTACACAAGGAACATTCTTTTGGACAGGCTGGTTCCCAGAGGCTGTGGGAGGGACAAGGAAACGGGGAGATATAGATTAGAGGATACAAAGTAGAAGATATTAGAATGAACAAATTAGAGATATAATGTACCACTTAAGGACTAGCAGTAAAATTGTGTTCTATGTAGAATTTATGCTAAATGAGATACTGGGTGCTCTTGCCACAAAAACTTAAATAAATGGGTAATGATGTGAGATGATGGATATGTTAATTTGCTTCACCATATAACTTTTCATAAAATAAATAAAACATTTTTAAAATATTCTTAAAAAATTTGAGTTCTATATCACAGCTCCAAAGGTAGCTCAAAGAATGACCCACAATCAAGTCTACTCTGTTCCAAGAGCTAGTTTATCTCTGGAAACTGCAATCCAAGAGGGCTTTTGATCTTAAAACGAACATGTAACCTATTATACGCAACCTATTGTAGTTTACTAAAATTCACCTCTCAAGTTTAGACAGAATCAAACCCCTGATTTTCTTTAGGAAAGTCTTTAGTCAGATTGAAAGATTCTACTTATTTTATTATGTCATGTTTTAGAAATCCTGTTAAGAAGACATTAAATCTATGAAGTTAAAAATGATACTATGAATGACATTAGCAAAACCAAAAGAAAATTAGCTATCTGGAGTCTAACATGAGTTTGTACAAAAAGTATTCTGCAGTTAGGCTGTTCAAAGTGTCACTGTTTAGGGAGATGTTACTGAGAATAAAGGGATCGATCTCTAATAGGATTGAGAAAAGTTGCCTCCTTATGGACAAGTTGATTTTCAGCACAAACTAACCATCTTCCACGCCATTCAATCACAAATACAGTCTTGGATGGTAGTCAGCTAACAGTGCTTCTCTCTCTTTTTTATAGTCTAGGAAATAACCCTCAATTACACAAATTGGAGTATGTCAATTAAAGAACATAAGGGCATAAAGACTATGAACAAGATTCTCTTGTGTCCCAAATTATGCATGAAAAATAATTCTTCTATTCTTTAGTAATTTGTAATCTTTCTAGAACAAATATATTCAAGTAAGCCTCCAATACATACTTTGTACACTGCATGCATAATCAATGTTGAATAAGAGCTGAATGTTGGTGAATAATATTTTTTGAGTTAGGGGGTCAAAGCTGCCTTGTATTCCACTGGGTGAGATTTGGAAGTTGCGGTAGATTTCAGTTGAGCATTATCCCTAAACAAAGTATTTTTTTTTTTATAGACTTGTCTCTGTTGCTCCCTTTTACTTACTCTTTCTTTAGTGTGTGGTGTAGTATACATAATTTAAATAACCAGGGAATGTCTCTGGGCTCAAAACCACCTGCTGGCTTATATTAGCTAATTAATGGTGATTTATCTGAGTTACTAATTTGAGTGGAGCTGAATGCCGTCAGGAATTTGGGAAACGTTGTAAGAATTTTGATTAAACATATGCCTTTGTGACGGACAGTCTCCTTTAAAAGGCATTTAAAAAAATGTTGCCTGTTAGCAGATTAAAAAAAAGAAACCAACTCTGCCAGATCAATGACCTTGTGTTGTTTTCTGGCTCAAATCATGTCTTATGGCAACTTGCTTGCTTTTGCTATTCAATTTTATCTCTGCCAGGCTTCCTCCCATTTTGTCTCTTATATTAGAGTTTATTTGCCTAGGTTCATAGGACTTTGACTGCTTGAAAAATAGAACTGATTTTGAATCCATAGAGCTTAATCATTTTCACACAAACTAATACAGTAGATTCATTTTAGCCAAACTTGTATGTCAGCCTAGCCTGACTCCCAGGGCCTGAATGTGATAATTTAATGGTGGTACAATGTTTGAGGTAGGAATGTAATAGAAAGCTCTCAGCAGTATATCTATTGGATCAGTGTAATTTCTTTTTTTCCTGCTGGTCTCAATGTCTTTTAAGGCAATGTAGTCTGTGTCTGTAAAAGCTGGCTGTCCCTTTTTACTGTGATCCCACTGCTGTTACAGTCAACAAAGAATCATCTCCTTAAAGCATATAGTAGGCAACTGTTAAACACACAATTAGGGTTCACTGAAAGAGTAATTCTATCAACTGCGTTATGTTGTATTTTGACTTCAAGAAAAGGTGCAGTAATTAACACAGGATCACTGCTTTGAGACTTTTGGATTTAGGAATAGTTTATCTAGCCTAGTCACCTCTCTCTTTTCCTCCCCCTTCCAAAACATAATGCAAGTGAGGATATAAAGCATACAGTATTTAGTGTATGTATATTTTCAGTTATACTTATTAATTCACACCTACCTTTTAAGAAAGAAGGTACTTTTCACATATGCATATTATTACAGTTAAAAAATTTAGCCACTGAAAGATAGTCATAAAAGAATTCAGGATAGAAAAGGAGATGAGAATTTGAGTTCTCAATGACCTCAGACTTATGGTTTACCTGACTTGTCCAAAACCAAGGAGTATAACTGGAGTATAATTTGACACTTTTTCTAATTTCTGATATACTTCCAAAACATGAACACTTGTTTTTCAAAAAATATATGCCCATAATTTACAACAGTTATCAAATTTAACAACCAAGACAAAGCTTTGTTATTTCAACTTTGAACGGCAGTTATTTAGCTAAAGTTATTTCTGGATTTGGGGCTTACTGTCAAGTCCCTAGGGATGAAGTTTTCACAGCAGTCAATCTCTTTGCATTTTCAATAGTTCGGCTTACCTCTTTGGTTACCCAGTTAGGACATTAGGTACCTGGAACTTCTCTCATCTCCCTTTATTTTAATTGTACAACTTTCAGTTTCTTGGGGCTTATACCACTCTTTAGCCATCCTGAATTCAACTGATTATCTTCTCTGTTGCTTGTGTTCTGCTTCTGATGTTTTATTTTTTTTCTTCCCTGAAATATGACTTAATTAAATAAACGAGAAGCTCTTCTTAAGATCTTCATTGACTTTGTGTTGAAGGATCACCCCAAGAGTTTCTTGGGGTCGTGGATGAAGAATTTTCCTGATCTCCACAGACTTTTGGTTCTCTCTTACAGACTTTACTAAGTACAAGGAATGTTGTGGATGGCAATCCAATTCCAAGTCAAGCTCACTGCGGGGCAGTTATAGATCTCAGTCTTCCCTACTTTCAGTCTACCCTACTTTGTAGGGTATGGTAGAACGTAACATCCATCCATGTTCAAATTACAGTGAGGTTAAGTATTGTGAGATTGAAAAGGATTTGTAACAGGTGATGAACAATTGAATTTTGGTTAGTGCTCTTAAGGTAACCCAGTGAACAGGTATACCTAACTGATTACTTTCATATAGACTTAGTCAAATGACACATTTTTTAAAAAGTTATAATCTTTCAGTGGTTAACTGATGGAGGGCAGAAGCATAGCAAAATGACAAAAATAAAAGTGATATCAGTTTCTTTATCTTAGTCACTATCTAAAGTGAGTTCTGAAAGTGGAAGTCATACACTGTGACCTCCAAGTTCACTACACCTACATACTTCACCAGAAAGCCTCTTCTTTTCAAGCTGTACCTTAGTCCTTTTTCAGAGATGGTGCATTAATATTTGAAGCCCGATTCCATGCAAGTTCTAAACTTTGTTCTGGAGAAAAGATCACACTAAATAACAGGGTTGATTATTGCTAAGCCAGAGGGAGGACAATGACGACACCTACCTGAACTGGAGCCTCACATTTCAACCCATCTGCTATAACAATGCAACATCATGATGTTTCAAGATCACAAAGTGGAGGATATACCCAAAAAGCATCTTAATCAAACCACTTTTTGAAAGTTTAACATGCGGCTTTGAAATTCCCAGTGATTTCTAATGTCCAGAACTAGTTTTGCCTTAAGTATTCAATCACCTTGTGATCTGTTCCATTTCAAGAGTGGTATGGGAAGAAAATAGACTCCAATTCATAGCTACTGTATTGTGCAAGATTCTTATTAAAAACATCATATTCCTGTAGCCCAGAGGGCTGACAGCATCTTCCAAAGCAGAAGTGCTGCTCTAAGCTAACCTCAAGGGGCTACTCTTGAGAGAGATGCAGCCTCAACCCCTCTCATTGTGAGGGTGGGGAGGAAGGAAGCTGCGGATAGTATCATGTCCTATTACAACTCCAAGCCTCTGTCTCCCCAATAAACAATATTTTTTATGGCATTACTGACATTCAGTTCCCAGTTTAATTGGTTTATTAGTGCTTCAATGAGAATAATTATTTTAAAAAGAAAGAAAACACTTTAAAACAGGGATCAGTTTAGGGGAGTACCCATGCTTAGGCTCAGTTATGTAAGAGTTTTCCTTGTTTTATCATGTTCAAACATAGGTATCATTTGCTTCCATTTCATCACTTGTACTTGACATTTTATCTACAGATGATCAAAATATAATAAAGGGATCACTGCCAGACTTAGGCTCTTAACAATGTTGAGTAAAGCACTGTTTGGAGACATGGTGCCAAGGAACAGAAATGTACTGAATAAATTCCGTTCAAACAGGATGATCATGTCCTGGGGTACCACTAATGTGAGTGTTTTTTCTTATTGTCTACTGAAAGTGACAGCAACTGGAAAGGCAGTTTGGTTTTTTCCACGACAGTCATCAGCTTACTGATTTCACTCTCTCACTTCGTATGTACAGGCTTGTCAACTTCAGGTTTAGTCATAAGCATTATTTATGTATTTTTACATATGTTACCCAAAAAAATTTTCATTAATGTTCTAAGTTTGACCTCAATGTATCAACTCATCATTCTATAGATTTTAAAAATACAATTAAAAGTTTGGATGAATTTTAGGGCTTATTTAAAAATTGTTGGCCTTGTATATCTTACAGGCATGCACATGTAGATATATCTTAAAATATAATTGCTATTTTTAAAATTTAGAACAATACATCCTCTATATAAAAAAAAAAGTATGTGGATTAAGGCAAATTCACATGAAAGAGGTAACAATTTTCATGAAAAGTAATTCTTTATAAGGTTATCATTTAAATGCCTGGTCATTTCTTTAAAAGAAACCAGAAAATCACAAGGTAACATTTAGGCAAAATATATTCAACTTTCCACGTTTTAATTTCTATATGGGCTAAGTTTGGAACAAAAACTCTAATTTTTATCTTACCTTCAAAAAGGTGAGTATTTTAGGTAATTTTTTTCCAGAAAGCATGTCTGCATATTAAGTACATGATCCTTCAGTGATATCAAGGTATTAGCACTAGCTAAGCACTAATATTTCCACTTGATTTGGTATGTAATGTGGCCCTGAACCAAGTGAATGGATCACACAGACAGCCTTTAAAGTAAGGCAAACCTGGGCATTTGTCCAGTTTTACCATTTTAAATGATGATGATACCCCATGGCTAGAAAAAAAGGAAAAAGAAAAAGAAGATGCTTGCTCCGGGAGGGCAAATTCAAAGGATATAAATCAAATGTCAATAACATTGATTGAAATGTTTTTAAATCTCCAACATCTAGAGGGACTGCTGACCAGAATAGATGGTCTCTGTCATAAACACATGCAGGTGAGATGGCTGAATTTTCAAGGAAAACAGAACACCAAGGGCAAGTTAGGGTTTCAGAAATGGACTAAGTCTGGGGAGCAGAGAGGTCTTGAGTAAAGTATTATTCACTCAAACTCTCAGTGACTTAGTTCAGCTGTGTTCAGCTAAATAAGACAACCAGACTAAGCCAATCTATTGTAATGTATGAATAGCAATAACCTTCATATAGATGTTGGCATTTAAAAACTGGCCAACAAACATATGGAAAAATGATCAACATCACTAATGATCAGAGAAATGCAAATTAAAACCACAATGAGATACCATCTTACTCTAATTAGAAAGATTAAATGATTAAAAATGATTAAAAAGTCAAAACAACTAAAAAGTCAAAAAACAGTAGGTGTTGACAAGGATGCAGTGAAAAGGGACTGCTTATACCCTGTTGGTGGGATTGTAAATTAGTACGACCTCTATGGAAATCAGTTTAGAGATTTCTTAAAGAGCTAAAAGCAGATCTACCATTTGATCCTGCAATCCTGCTACTAGGTATTTACCCAAAGGAACAGTAATCATTATATCAAAAAGATACCTGAACTCTTATGTTTACTGTAGCACAGTTCACAACTGCAAAAATATGGCATCAACCTAAGTGCCCATCAACTGATGAGTGGACAAAGAAAATGTGGTATATATACACCATGAAGTACTACTCAGCCATAAGAAAGAATGAAATAATGTCTTCTGCAGCCACTTGGATGGAACTGGAGGCCATTATCCTAAGTTAAGTACCTCAGGAACAGAAAAATAAATGCCACATGTTCTCACTGATAAGTGGGAGCTAAACTGTGGCTATGCAAGGACACACGGAGTGGTATAATGGACACTGGAGACTTAAAAAGGCTTTGAAGGATGAAAAATTACCTATTCAGTACAATGTATACCATTCAGGTGATGGGTACACTAAAAGCCCTGACTTCACCACTAGACAATATATACATGTAACAGAATTCAACTTGTACCTCCTAAATATATTGAAATTAAGATTTATATATATTTCTAAAATAAAAAAAATATTTCTGAGAAATGACAAAAAATGTTTGTTAACCTAAGGAAATACCTAATTACTGAACCTCAAACAGCGGAGCAATATGTATGTAAGCAAATAATTCTGACACATGAGGAAGATGCTTTTGATCAGGAGATCATTATGTGTAAGCCTGGTCTTCGGGTTGGCATCTACCACAGAACAAATTCCTCCTTTTCTTTGTGGGTTTGTGATAAAGCCGTTAGTCTCATAATTGCTGAATTCCATTGCAGTGATTTTCAAAGCTGAGTTAAATAACATTATGTATAGATATACATCAGTGTTAGGTCTTATAAGATCTTTGGCAGAGTTTGGAAACACACACTCTGCCAAATAAATTGTTAAAAACAAATATTTAGGCCATCATTTAGCTATTACTTTAGCAATATGGCATTACAGATCTCCTGTAGAGCTTTTGTAGATTTCCTTCATAATATGTGTCACTTTCAGCATTTGACATAAGAAAAGAACCTTCTCTTACTATTCTCGTCCAAAGCACTATTTCTAGAGGTTGCCCACCAGCATCTACATCTCTGATTCTATGCTTGAGAAGTACCCTACTTACAAAATTAGGTGGAAAGTTGAGACTTGCTCTCACTATAGGTGTTGAAAAGCTAGATATTCACCTCCCAGCTTCCCTTGCAGCTGGGCAGGGGTGGACGAGCCAGGCTCCACCAATCAGCTGCACACACGTTAAACTTTGCATCGGA
>CAUYRT010083924.1:0-25054 GCA_963574885.1 Lepilemur ruficaudatus | reverse complement strand
AATATATATATATTTTAAAATGACATATATTCCTGATTAAAATTTTTAAGGCCGGGCACTGTGTCTCACGCCTGTAATCCTAGCACTCTGGGAAGCCGAGGTGGGATGATCACTTGAGCTCAGGAGCTCAAGACCCCATGTCTACGAAAAATACAAAAATTAGCGGGGCGTGGTGGCGAGAGCCTGTAGTCTGGGCTACTTAAGGGGCTGAGGCAGGGGGATCGCTGGAGCTAGGAGTTTGAGGTTACAATGAGCTGTGCTGAGGCCACTGCACCCCAGCCTGGGCGACAGCAAAACTCTGTCTCAAAAAAAATTGTTTTTTAGTAAGCTGTAACAGAAGGAAATATCTGGACTTGGTAAATGGTATTTATCAAACCCCACAACAATCATGCTTAAATCAAGATATTATTCACGGTAAAGTCTAAAAAGCGCAGGCCTGCGTGCTCCCACTGCCGATATTCTTCCAGATGTCCCACGTGAGAGAGCCGCAAAAGAGAAAGGACGATGCACGTTGGAGACAGGCATTCGTGTTTGTTGATGATATGATCATCTTTGTGGAAATCCAAGAAAATCCATGAAGAGCCTGAGACGAAGAGGGGAGTTGAGCCCACGCTCGATTCAGCACGGAACTGGCTTCTCCCTTCTCACGATGACACTGGGTGTGTGAGCCGCCGCCATTCCCCACGAGAAAAACACATGCAGCAAACAGAGGAGAAATATGTAAGAGCTGCATGGAGAAAATGTGGAAACTCTTTTGCAAAACCTAAAAGAGAATGTGAGTATACAAGTGCGCCACATGCGGGCGAAAGAAACTTGAAGTCAGTTGTCCCACAAAGGACTTGCATATTCATTGCATCCCAGTTAGATTCTAGTGGGTTTTTTAAAAATGACATTTGAAAAGCTGCTTCTGGAGCTGAACTAACAGAAAAACAAAAACCAACATTAAAAGAAAAGAAAAGAATAGAAGAGGAGCTTTCTGTATCGGATTAGAAAACAACTACAATTCTGGCAGCCCCAAGTGGCTCTACAGGACCCACAGCAGCTGGGTCCGGGCTTGATGCTGTGGACGATGCGCTAAGTTAAGCACGAAAATTTTGGAAACCAATGACAGTCGGGGGCACGCTGCAGAGGGAGGCCACATCTCCATCCCGCTGGCCACCATCCCAGAAGGCAGCAGTTGCTGGGATTGCTGCAGCCCTGCTGAACTGCAGCCCCACCCAACCTCTGCAGTACGGGGCAGAGCAGACAGAGGGAAAGGAGAACCCAGAACACTTCCACAGCCAGGGCACCGTGCCAGACAGTGAGAAGTAAGTGTACATCAGGGGACTCCCAGCTCTTCTCCCCAGGAGCCGGGACAGTCTGGGGATGGTCCCCCCTTGGGAGCCCTGTCTGTCCTGCAGACGGTGTCCCCTCCGGAGTGCCCCTCCTACTTAGAATTCGTGTCATGTGCTTCCCAAGATCTTAGTGAAAGCAACTATTTTCCACCCACCAAAGCACATTCATAGTGTGAGCATTTTTCATTCGTGGCCTGTTTGTTATAAAGAGCAGATCCTTTTATGTTTCAAAAGATTTAACTAAAAATGTTCTTAAGGAAGCAACCTCATTTTTGTGGTACACCAGTATGTTTGAAAAACCATAGAAATAAAGGTAATGACCAAATAATTTCTTTTATGTGCAATCGTAACAGACAAAAATTGGACTAGGCTGTCATCTGCAAGACCAGGGTGCCCCCGCGAGCTGTGGGGGTTTGGGCAGACCTGGCTCTGGGGCTTCATGGTGTATCCCGAGCCTCTCATCCTCTCGCAACTGGTGCCAAAGGCATCAAAATTGCAACCAGTGTGCTGCGTTTGCCTTCCTTCTCTGACAGAGTAGTAACTGGCGGTCACAGAAGGACCATCATTGACGTGAGCACAGTTGCATTTATGTAAGCGCAATTGGGCGATGTCATTTTATCTTTCTAGTGAGGGCACGTTTTGATGTCAGCACACAGGCCTCCCTGCCCCAAGGTGGGTAACCTTAATGTACCTGGAGGGGTTTTGTCCCTAGAAACCCAACACAGACATTTACCCCCAGCTGGATTTGTAACAGTAGGTGTCAAGGGGCCTCTAGCTGCAGGACGCCCAGCACTTCTGAAATATACAAGATGCTGGTTTAGTCACAAGGAACACCAGCTTCTTTCCTGTCCCCCAACACCGTTTGGCCTCCAAGTGATCACAGCTGTCTGTGACAACACACAGGATTAGAACGGGACCTTCACCATGTGCACACAGAATTGTACTGGAGAAATGAAACCACCTGCCAGAGTGAAGGGGCCGCCCGCTGGGAGACCCTCAGCGCTGCTGCAGAAAGATTGGCCCGGGGGGCAGGGGACGCAGAACTGGCCGGGCCAACTCTTGCCCACAGAATCGCCCTTTTCTGGGGCAGGAGGCTGCCTGGAGCTGCAGGTGGCAAAGCTTCCCCAGGGCCTCCAATCTGCCACATGGTTGGACCCAACTATGAGGACCTCGGACCCCGCCACTCCTGTAGTTTATGCCGCCTAGGGTCACAGTAGTGCATGAGTGTGGGGTCAGCCAGTATCTTGACATTTGTTAAGGTGAGTAACTGACTTGCTGAAAACAAGTGAAAGTAAACTTTGTTGGTTTCTTAAGACTAAACTTATTTTTAAAGTTTACTGATCTTAAGGCCATGAGAATATAATTTTGGTCACCATGTGCTTTCCTTCCAACTCCAATTTTCTCAGGTTTTCAAAATTGTTGTATATTGCTTAACTTTTAAAAATGGAAGTTTTGGCCACAGTGCCTTTTTCTTTTGTGGGCAAACTGTCTAACACAGAGAGAGGCCATTCGCTTGTCAGTCAAGCCGCCTACAGGAATTGGTGGGTTCTCTTTTAGCAGTATTTTCGCTGGCACACCCAGTTCCAAACCAGAGCAAATCCTCTTTCTGCAAACGGACCAACAGTATGAACTTTATAGTTTCTGCCAAAACTCTGGTACCAGACACTGGACCAGTTCAAATGAAGTTTTGCACCTGGTGACAATTTACAAATGTGCACGGAGCACGTCAAGAAGGAGGCTACCCCGCGAGGGAGCAGCGTGCTCTTGAGTGTGCTTTGTGTGTGGACGTGTGCACACGGGTGTGAATGGACACGGGTGGCGGGTGTGTGCTCCTCAGCGAGGCGAGGCTGCTGAGCCGTCTGTACCACCAGGGCATTTTCTGTTACGTGGCATCACCGCATCACCCTAAGGAATCATCTGTCTCATGCTTGCACAAATATTTTATATAATAAATTTCCAGCCTGAGAGAGTCTTGTTTTTCTTTTGCTTTTATTACAAGCATATAATATTAATTGGCAAAACACTGAATACAAGCTTCACTATCATAAAATCAAAACATTTAAGCAATATTCCAAAAAAGATTTTAGACAAAAACTAGCCACCGATAGTACAAAAATTACACACCAACACAAAGCATAAAAAATGTAAACTTTCAAATTAAACAGTCAAAAATATGTATCTGCATTACCATTTCCACAAACCGTGGCGGCTTTCATCTGTTTGCCACACACTGATAAAGGCTTAGTGTCCCTTAACCCAACATTACTTTCGTTTGGGAAAACGTGTTTCTGATATCCAGTTGTGTCCCCGGACAGACCCTCACGCTGGAGCTGCGCATGCCTTAGGGAGCCGGGCTCCAGCGCCTTCAGACGAGTTGCCCCTGGGTCCCAGCGAGCTGCTCCGACGGGAGGGGAACCCGCTCCTTGGCTGGTCCCCGCCCGGCAGGGAACACAACATTTGTAACGATTACAGCAGAATCTGAATGATCTTCTAATCTACTTATCTCAGTTTATTTACTCAGTTTATTAAATATCAAGGCAGAGAAATACATTTGTTTATCATGTTAAGGTCACATGTGATGTGGTGGAGCTCAGATGATTTCCTGAGGAAACAGAGGAATTGGATTGTTTGTGATTTAGCTATCTGCACTAAATTTATTTTCAATGTTTGAGAGCACATTAAATATTCACGTACAATGTAGAAATCAGCTGGCTCATTCCTAGAACATTTGATCCAATGCCACATTCCAGACCACTGTAAAATACCTTCCTGTTCGTTTTGAGGAAAAAACCAGTGAATCTCCAAAGACTGGGAATGCTGTGCGCAGGCTCAGAGGCAGACTCGACGGAGGGCTCAGGCCTGTGAAGGGTGGCACCCTCTGTCCGTGGTCCCCACCCCCAGGGCCCGAGCAAGACCCACAGGTCAGCACCCCCTTCCTGCCTGCCCAGAGCATGTCGCAAATATTGCTGCAGGCTCGCTCTCTCTCTCACACACTCACACACACTCTCCCAGTAACAGCATCCTTACCAATATAACAATGGAAAAGGAGAAACCAAATAGCTGAATGCACACATTTTGAAATTCCACTATATTCCCTTTCAATTCAGCAGAATAAATGCTACATTACAATTTAAACAGATGTCTAATAAATGCATGTTGGAACCTATTGCACAAAAGCATAAAAGATGCTCTTCATCCATATAAAACAAAAACATACAAATTAAAAGCTACTCAAAGTAAAAAGAAGCTTGCAAAATATCTCACAATTTCATTTTATATGCCTGTAAATAAAGCTGGACCACTGAAACCAAACAATTGGATGGGAAAATATGATAGAAGGTTTAAAATAGAATAAATAATTTTATAAAGTTACGTTTTCTTTTTTAACCCCCCAAATCTTAAATTCAATATTATATATTCTATCTGCATTTTCTATTTTCATGAAAACTGTAACAAGTGAGACCATATTCTGGGTAAGCAGCCCCACTGTTGAAGATGATGCCTTAAGGTAATTTAACAGCGTCTGTGTTACCAGCATAAACGGTTGTGAAAACTACTTCACAGTAACGCCATCTGTTAAAAACTTAATAGGATCCAGTCATTAACCGATCCTGGCTTTCATGCTGGAAAAAATAAAATTCAGCCTTTTGATGTTAAATGAGAGCTTGACAGAAATGAAAGGAGACCGCCCGGAAGCTTCCGTCTGCCGGAGGTTCATCATGCTCCAGTCTCTAAACCACATAAGGCTACGAAGTCAGACCAAAGAGGCAGAAGGTCACCAGGGAAATTGTCCTGTAGTGAGACAGTCTGCACGATGAAATCTTAGAAAAATAGGTACTTTTGCTGCTGAGGTTTTGTCAGGTTAACACAATTACAAAAGCAGGGTCACACCAGCTGGAGACGTTAACACTGGCTTCGACTCATCCCCACCTCTCTGTGTATGAAATATATCAACTTAGCACCATAGCAAAGTTAAGTGATTTCAAAGATAGCTACAAAGTTACAAATATATATTATGAGATTATTACAGTGATACTAAGTTTAATCTGAACTGTGAATTAATTTTATTTGAATTTGGAGGCTCATAACTGTTTAATCCTTCCTTAGTTTCACCACACAGGAAAATACCTAAATTCTAATGTTACACTGAAAACTGCATTGTGATAATATACGGTTTTATAGAATGCTTCAGCAGTATGTATATTTTGAGGTAGACAGGTAATATTTACTCATACACATCTACTCACAAACCCCTGTAGTAACACTAAAACATGATTTGGATGAACAGCAAGCTTAGGTAACTAAATAATTCAAACAGTCCCGGGAGTTAATGGGTTTAAATAAAGAGGTGAATATTGACCAATTCCTAACAAAGAATTTGCTTTCACGTTTTAAGAAGAGCTTGTAATGCAAATCGCTTGGATGGAACTAATCTGAATGTTTCCTAGTCCCCACGGCTGGCACCCAGGCTGGGTCACCCGCAGCTGCTCCTGCTGTCCCACCATCCCACATCTAACAGGAAGCAGAAGAAACAAGCAAAGCTGAGTGTCGATGAGACAACCACAACTTTCAAAGCAAAGTCAAAAAACAATTCTCGCCTCTAAGGTGCAATACTTCATGGAAACCTGGCTGGTGGCCAGCAGGAGACGGGACCACCTGCTCGTCTACAACGTCTCGGAGGAAGGAGGAGGAGGGGAGGGGTTCTAGGTTCAACGAGAAACAAACAGGAACATCCAGGTGGAGATTACAACGAAGGTTGCAGGACAACATGTCAACTGCTCCAGAAAATGGCTCCTTTTTCCTCATTCTTGCCTTTATATGTCCCAAGTTACAGTTTTAAAGGAAAAAATGTTCATGTGCTGGCAAAGAGGTCATTCTGTGATGTGACAAAAACATTAACACGTGGGAGAGGGGCTGACAGTGTGCTCTGCCCATGGCCGGAAGGCAGCTCCTTGGGGCAGGAGCAGTTTCCCTGCCCGCCCCGTCCTCCACAACGCTGGAAAAGCCACCTTCCACTGGCAGCTGCCACGGAGTACACAAGCCATTTCCACCAATGCGGAGGGAGGGGAGAACTTCGGAAATGACCCAACCACCGGTGCATGTGGGGCGCGTCTTGTATAAACCTGACGCTGTTGCCAGCAAACGTTCCCTGCGGCGCCAGGCGGCAGAGGGCCTGGCAGGGAAGGAGCCCACCACGGACGCACGTTTCTCAAGTCAGCAAAATGAAAACGGGAAAGAGTAAGTAGGAAACAAAATGATGGCACTGAACAATCTGTGTCCTTTTTAATAAAGAACTTTTTAAAAACAAGAATTGTTTTGCAAACCAGCACTAAGCTGGTCAAACCGCCTCTGGTCTACCCTGCTGAGTGTGTCAGAAATCGCAACCCCGTGTCCGTGATCGGGCTGTGCCGGGTGCAGGAACCCTCTCGCCCGGCCCGGGCTGAGCGTGTGTTCCCAGAGTCCACACGCTGACCAGCCTACAATGTCACACGACACAAAGGCTACTGAGTTAGGGCTACTGTCTTTGTTGTGTTTCATAAGGTGGGAAATTAAATACCATGGTTAAATCGTAATATTAATGGAAACTTCTTTTGGTATGCTTTTAAACTTTTATATATCTTCCAAGTCTTAAGGAAGGTAAAGGCAACATAAATATCGTCATTCACCATGAAAAGATATTTTATCAATAACTTAGGAAGGATCCTATAAAAGTACAAGTATTTTTGAGGCTTATCATAAACCTAATTCATAAACTAAACTGAAATGAACTCAGATTTTCGAGACCTGGAAACAAGCAAAGGTGATCTGTGTCAGGAAGGTGACTTTCAAACCGTGTCACACTACATTTATGACTCTGGTCTGTGATTCTGAAGCAAAGAGAAGAGCATCATTCAGCTACACGAAACTGTGAAGTGTTTTCATCCTCTGTAAACGTGGTGCTGGTAGTGTCTTGTTGAGTGTGAATTCTCTCATACAAAAGTTATAAATATTCTCTATTCAGAAGTCTGGTCCACGTGACACCCAGAGGCAACATTCTGAAGCGCGTGGCCACGAGGACACCCGCACAGGACGCCCAGAGGTGTGAGGGCCAAGTCTGCGGGCACGGGTGCTGCTCACAGCAAGTCCATCTTGGGTCTGTAGTGCAGCAGGAGAGGCGCCTTCTGGAAGACACAAGAGCACAGGGCACTTCTCAGCAGGGACAGACAAGAGCAGCTCAGCAGGGGAGGTGAGGGCTGAAATGCACTCAGACACAGCCCCACGAGCAAAGTCTGGTCTGGAGTGACATGGAGTGGGGGCCAGAAAGAGGCTGGAGGAATGAGCCCCAGCTGGGCCTGGCCCTGCCCCCCCCCCCACCTCCCTCCAACCTCCAGCCCAGCCCCAGGTCAGCCCAGGCAGCCCCAAGACAGGGCTCCACCATCTGCTTCCTGCTCCAGGGCCCCCTCTGCCTGCAGCGGCTGAACTCCCTGAGCACAGACAGGTGAGGGAGACCACTTGGGCCCAGAAGGCTCTGGCCGGGAGACTACGCCTGACTCTGGGGTCGAGGATAATTTCAGAAAGACTGAAACTGCATTTCACAGCGATCTGTGGCTAAATCATCTAAGTTCTCAAGAGAAAAGGTAAGCACAGAAGACTAACTGCCATTTGTAGCAGATTCTGAAAATTAAATAAAACTATTATAAAGTGACAAGTCTCACCTTGAATCTCCACCTTGTGACAACCACAAATTTGAGTGTGTGGTCCTTGCCCAGGATCTCCTCGTTGCATAAAATGTCCAGCTGGCGGGAGAAGAAGCTTCAGTTAGAGGATCGAGGATGCGCCAGCACACACAGCCTCAGGCCTACATGCAGGACGTGCCTGGCTGGAAGGATAAAACCTCTGCACGTCTTTGAAACGTGGTCCGCCATCGTGTATGAATGAACGTGTACAGAGGTGAAGTTTGGTTCATTTACTCGTTTATTCCTGCCTCGTACCAAAAAGGAAATCTGGTGCAATACATCTGTGACAAGTGCCAGCAATGCTCCTGTTCAGACCAGGTGCTCCTTCTAGGAGCACAGCAGGTCCCTCGGGCTCAGAGCACCAGGTGGCTCCAGAGACACTGGCCCAGCTGCTCATGCGTGTTAGGGAATGAGGCTACATATGACTTGGTCCAAGCCCATGCTCCCTGCTTCTCTGAGACACCCAGGAGGCCAGGATGGCCATTATATCCCTCTCCCGAGGGCCCTGCACTTCCAATCTGGCTACACCCTTGCCACTGTCCTGGCCCCCGTCCACCACCCTGATGCACTAAGAAACAGGGAGAGGCGGCTGGCACGGCAGTCACCAGCCCTAAGGGCCTCCAGGATTGTGATGGGTTCAGGAAGTTCTTGAACCCTTCTTGGCACCCTTGTCAGTAGGACTGCACCTGCACAGGGGCACCAGGAGGCCACAGGACAGACACATCCCTCCACCCCACACTGGGGGGTGCCCAGCCCATGCCGGGTCCAGCTCACTCTACCAGGTGATCCCCAGACTGCACACCCAGGGAGCACTTGTCCCTGCCAGGCCCTACCTCTGGGCTAAGCCATCCCTGTCACAATAGCAGGAAAAGAAACTGGCTCTCCGGTCTTTTTTTTTTTTTTTTTTTTTTGAGACAGACTCTCACTCTGTTGTCTGGGCTAGAGTGCCGTGGCATCAGCCTAGCTCACAGCAACCTCACACTCCTGGGCTCAAGCGATCCTCCTGCCTCAGCATCCCGAGTAGCTGGGACTACAGGCATGAGCCACCATGCCCGGCTGATTTTTTCTATATATTTTTAGTTGGCCAATTAATTTCTTTCTATTTTTAGTGGAGATGGGGTCTCGCTCTTGCTCAGGCTGGTCTGGAACTCCTGACCTTGAGCGATCCACCCGCCTCGGCCTCCTGGAGTGCTAGGATTATAGGCGTGAGCCATTGCACCCATCCCTTTTTTTGTTAAATTAGACTTTTATTTTTTTAGAGAAGTTTTAGCTTTATAGCAAAATTGAAAGGGAGGTCAGAGTGCCCCAATACCTCTGCCCCCACACATGTGAGCCTCCCCATTCTCAACATCCCCCCAAGAGTGGTCTTTTGTTGCCATCGGTGAACACACATGGGCCAGGCCACTATCACCCACAGTCCAGAGCTGACACAGGCCTCAGTCTTGGGGCTGGACAGTCTGTGGGTTTGGACGAATGTCTGATGACATGCGTCTATGGTTACAGTGTCAAATAGAGCAGTGTCACTGTTCATCCCGCCCTCCCTCAACCTCTGGCAACCACTGATCTTTTACTGTCTGCACGGTTTTGCCTTTTCCAGAATGTCACATAGTTGGAATCACAGTCTTCGGCCTTTTCAGATTGGCTTCTTTCACTTAGCAACACGCAATTAAGCTTCCTTCATGTCTTTGCATGGCTTCGTGGCTCATTTCGTCTTAGTGCTGATAACACTGCATTGTCTGGATGTGCCAGAGTTTGTTCATCCATCGCCTACCAAAGGACATCTTGCTGCTTCCAGGTTTTGGCGATTATGAATAAATCAGCTATAAATATCCATGTGCAGGTTTTTGTGTGGACCTAAGTTTTCAGTTCATTTGGTAAATATCAAGGGGCGTGATTGCTGGCTTGTGTGGTAAGACTGTTTCATTTTCTAAGAAACCACCAAACTGTCTCCCAAAGTGGCTGCACCATTGTGCGTTCCCACCAGACAGGCAGGCGTTCCCGCTGCTTCCCAGCCCCGTGAGCATGTGCTGCTGTCGGCGTTCTGGATTTTGGCCGCTCTAACAGGTGTGCAGTGGTGTCTCATTTTAATTTGCATCTCCCTGGCAACATATGATGCTGACCCAGACTGTTTTTCAAACTCCTTCAGGGATGGGGAGGAGTGTCCCCCCACCCTTGGGAAGGGCCAGACAGGGGGCCATCCCAGGCTAGCTCTGGGAGCACCTTGTGGATGATGCTAATGAGGCACACATCTGATGAAAGTGGGGGTAGGGGATTAGCACTGGAAACGGCCTCACAGGCCACACTTGAACCTGGCCTGCGCCGCTGACGCCAGCAGCATTCCCCGCCAGCGGCTCCTAGTCCACACCACCCATCCACACACATACTGTGTGTATCCCCACCATGGGCCCAGTGGTCCCCATCTTGAGGCTGGTGTCCTCGTCCTATGAGTCCCAGGGACTCTCAGTCCTCAGCGCTCAGATCTTGCCACCCTGTGGCTGCCCAGCACGTGTAAAGGCCCTCGGGGCATCCCAGGGACCCCTCGGGGCTCTGACCTGCAGGTTGCGACCCACCGTGATGCCAGCAAGGGCCCCAGGGGCTGACTGTCACCTGATGCGGGAAAACCTCACATCCTTCCTTCTGGTGGTTCCTGGGGAGGAAAGGGCCTCATCTTGGACCACCAACCTCTCCTTGGGCCACCCCCAGGTGTATTTCATGCTCCCACTTCCAAATAAGCTTGAGCACCTCAGCCTTCATAGGAAAACCGAACTACCTCTCACCCCTCCGCCCTAGACACTGTCCTCTAAACTTAGCAGAACGCCTTTTTCTGTTTACTTCTCTCCCGTCTTCTCATGTCCTGACTCGGTTTCTCTGAGGGCTCTGGGCAGCTCTCGTGGAGACCCTGGCTCCCTGGTCCTGAGCTCACCTCTCTGACACGTGCACCAGCCTGTCTCCAAAGATGCCACCCCCATACTCAGGCCCCCGCAGTCATTCCTGACCCGTTCCTGCCCTCTGCAGCCCCACCAAGTCCACCAGCAACTTCTTTTAGCTTTGTCTGTAGCAGTGTCCTGGGGCTGTCGTGGAAACTACCAACACTGGGGGGCTATAAGCAACAGAAATTCATTGTGTGGAGCCCAAAAGCCTGAAATCCAGTTGTCACCAGGGCCACGCTCTCTCTCCAGAACCTCTAGGGGAGTGTCATAGTCCGTTTAGTGCTGCTGTAACAGAACACACTGGCTGGGTAACTTATAAAGAACAGAAATCGATTTCCTCACAGTTCTGGAGGCTGTGAAGTCCAAGACAAGGGCCTCGCTGGCCTGTGGCGAGGGCCTCTTGCTGCGTCCTCATGTCGAGGAAAAGCAGCAGAGAGGACCCACTCCCACAGCACCTTTCACAGCAGCATGAATCCATTTGCGGGGTGGAGCCCTCACGACCTACACACCTTCCAAGGGAGCTGCACTAGGGATCAAGGTTCCAGGACATGAATTTTGGAGGATCCTTCCTGTTTCTTCAGCTCCAGGAGGCCTGGGGGCTCCTCCTCCTGGCCATGTCCCTCCAGCCTCTGACTCTGCGTCTCGGTTGCCACAAGTCTCCCTCTGCCTCACACTTGTAAGGACTTGTCATTGGATTTAGGGTCCTCCCAGACAATCCAGGATCATTTCAGCTCACGATCCTTAACTTAATTCCATCTGCAAAGATCTTTTTTCCACATAAGATCCCATTCATAGGCTCCATGATCAGGATGCAAGCTTATCTCTTTGGAGCCACCACGGCGCCCACTGCTTGCTCCAGAACACATCTCAAATTTGTCCATTTCTCCACCTTGACTGCCTCCACCACGGCCAGTCCCTCCTGCTTACACACCTGCACCCCACAACCCATTCCACACAACCCGAAGGGTCTTCTGCAGCTCCACCTCAAACCTGTGCCCTCTTACTGCCCAGCATCTCTCTAACCTGTGCAGAGCTGGATCCTGTGGTGGTCTGCATCCTCCAACCAGCGGCACTGCCCTGAGGGTGTTCACGTGTGCTCAAGCGCTGCAGTCCCCAGCCCCCTTGCACCAGCAGGCTGCCGGGTTTCATGTACTCTCAGTATTTATCACAACTTGGAAGTGCCCCTCCTGTCCATCCATCCATCCATCTATATTCACCTGTCCATCCCTCAGCCCACCCAGCACCACCCATTCGCAGAAGTACAGAAGAGAAGAATCCCTCCTCAGGAAAGAACCTGCGTAACCGGCACCCCCGCTCTCTACCAGCAGGGGGCTGCAGGTGCCTGGTCTTGAGCCTCTAACAACCCCACTGTTTCCTACCACGCTATCTGGCAGGGTAGGCTAAACAAACTGAGTTTTTTTCTGATTAAAATCTCCTGATTAAAAAGTTGTTAATAAAAAACAAACCCAAAGAATTTTAGAAGTATCACTTTTACAAAGAAGACATGACTCATTATAGTTCCTATTTATGGATCAACTATTACCTCGTTGAAAGATGAAAGGTTAAGTTTCTTGGCGATGAATTTCTTCAGATGTAAGACCGTGGCCTGGGCGGAGCAGCGGATCCACTTTCGTTTCAGCCCCCGCAGTTTGCTGCTGTTGCACTCCAGACAGATGCTCACCTTTGAGAGGGAGGACACACAGGCGCATCAGGACGGATCTGACCGGACTGTTCCTAGGAGGTTCTCTTAGAAACCTACTAATTCCTAAATCTAAGACTGCTGACCTTTTTGACATCAGAAATCTGCTTTGACCTCAATACTGCAGAAAAATGATTTTATTTCAATCATTTTACATACATTATCTTAAAATGTTTACAGTTTGCTTGCCATTTTGTGAAATATAATCTAACCTCGTTAATTTTATTTTGTTAACATAATACCTTAAAGTAAATCCAAGAGTCATTTCTCCATCGCAGGCTTGAGTTCTTCATCTGAGTTAAGCCTATCCTGAGAGTTTCTACCCAGTGGGGCGCAGAGCAGTCACGCCACGTCTCCCGGCACAATGTGCAGAGACACAGAGCGAACAGTGGCAGCGACACTGATTCCACCCGGTGCATCCAGGAAAGTTTAGGGAAGGAGCGCTGTGCTTGGCCTTGAAGAGGACAGCAGATGCACCAGAGGAGAAAAGAGCATTCTTGGTAGAGGAAGAGCCACAGGCCTGAAAGTACATGGCTGCTGTCCACACACAGCAGTGGGGTGAAAGCACAGGTGAGCCCCAGGTGCCCAGGAGATAAATAGCTGAAAGTGAGTCACTTTTTAAAAATTCATTTGAAGAAATTACCCATAAGCAGTAAAGAGACAAAGACAGCAATTAACGTAACAGCACAACGGAAAGTTAAGAGAAAGGAAGAGTGAAAAGTGGGAGCACCAGAGGGAAATAACAGACAACACGGGAAAGGCAAACTTTAAGAAACAATGAAAGATATAAATCTTCAGATTCAGGAAGCAAAACTATCCAAAACAAAAGATATAAAAGATACAGACCCAGACACTTGCAAACGCCATCAAAGGCCCCCCAGGAGCAACTGCAACTGACCCAGAAAACAAAGAGCCCCCACGGTGCAGACAGGACCAACAGCTAACAGAGCCCTTTGGAGCCAACTGTGAAGAGACCAGCAAGTAGCCCAGGAGGACAAGCCTGGGTGCAGGAGAGACCAGAAGGAGAGGGGGCCCCCGGGGCGTGAGTCCTTGGGGAGCAGGGTGGGGTCTAGAGTGGGGCTGGGCACAGACTCGAGGTTAACTTTGGACTTTTTAAAAATGTAAGTATTCATTTACACATCTTGTAACCACAAAATAACAGAAGTAGAACTTAACAACTTACCAGTAGAAGTGAAAAAGAGATCAAAGAAAACCCACTAACCCAACAGAAGCCCGGAAAGGGGAAGCGCAGAAGCAGAGGCCGAGCCAACTCCCAGGAATTGCGCAAACGTAAAACTACTTGCCGGTTGAAGATTTTCTAATTTGATTTTTTAAAAAATCTAGCTCTATGCTGTAAAAAGTGTCACATTTAAGGAAGATAGTTTAAAAAGGGAAATATCTGGTAACATTAACCAAAATAAGCTAGATTACTATTAGATAAAGCAGACTTTAAGAAATAAAGCTTATTGAGAAAAAAAAATCCCCTAAGGATGAGGGACATTTCTAGGTCTGAATGCACCTAGTGACACTCACACTGACTGGATATGAATGCACGACCACTGAAGGGGCTTCTCTTTCCCAGCAAGGGAGAGCGGTCCCACCCTCTGTAGGCAGACACCCTCTCAGGCTCGCAGAAGTGGGGTTGGCTGGACCCAAGTGATGGGGTCACAGGTCCTACGTGGCCTGCAGTGCAGCCCGCTAGCAAGCAGCCCCCGTCTACACCATGCGCAAAGCTCTGCAGGCACAGCCGGGAGAGAACCCAGTGCCCCAGGAAGGTGTGGGGGCCTGAGGGCACCAGCGTAGAAACTGCAGGCTCTGAAACTCACAGAAGAGTAGAGTTCTCTTTTTGTGTAAGGAAAGGTGGAAGAAAGCATTTATTTTTGCTCAGATTTGCACAAATTCAGGAAGTAGCACGAGGTGGTTCTCCACGTGGGGCTGGGGCCAGTGACAGGGATGAGAATGGAATTTAAACCTTTTATATGATATTAATCTTTGGACTATGGAAATGTGTTGCCCACTTAAATACACTAAATTACAAACATGCTTGTGATTTTTTAACAGCTTTATTGAGGTATAATTTACACACACTTCTTTTAAGTATCCAATTCAATAACTTTCAGCAAATTTACAGAGCTGTCATTTCCATCACCTCAGAAACAACCCTCCTGGCTGTCTGCCATCACGCCCCTGGCAATCACTGCTCTGCCTTTGTCTTTGTGGTTTTAACTTGCATTTCCTAATGCCTAGTGATGCTGAGCATCTTTTCCTGTGATTATTAACCAAACCCCCAACTCATGGCCCAAGCACCCCGCCTCCTGAAGTGCTGGGATCAGGAGCATGAGCCCATGCCCAGCCTGTGAGCTGTCTGTCCGTCCTCTCTGGGGAAGTATCAACTTGCATCTCTTACTTAGCTGTTGGGGCTGTTCACCTTCTTATTGGGTGATAAGAGTGATATACTTTGGATATGAATCCTTTATCAGAGATATGACTTGCAAATATTTTCTCCCAGTATGCAGATTATCTTTTCATTTTCTTCATAGTGTCTTTTGAAGAGCAGCAGTTCTTAGTTCGATGAAGTCAATTCATTATTTTTCTTTCATGGATTGTGCTCTTGGTGTTGAATATGAGAATTCTAGGCCCAACTCAAGGTCCTAGAGTCATCTTTTTGCATGTAGATATATAACTGACCCAGCACCATTTGTCGAAAACACCATTCTTTCCCCAGTGAACAAGCCTTGGCACCTTTACTGAAAAACAACTGACCATAAATCTAAAGGTTAATTGCTAGACTTTAGAACTTGCTCCATTGATTTATGAGTCTGTCTTCATGCCTGTAACATAATGTCTTAATTACTGTAGCCATATAGTATATTTTGATGTTTAGAATTTTCAATGCATACTTTAAAAAATAACCCATGGGTAACTCAACAAGAATAATCCAATTCAAAAACGGGCAAAAGCAGCCTGGGCAACAGCGAGTCCCCATCTCTACAAAAAATAAAAAACTAGCTGGCCAAGGTGGTACGCACCTGTAGTCCCAGCTACTTGGGAGGCTGAGGTGGGAGGATCGCTTGAGCCCAGTAGTTTGAGGTTGCAGTGAGCTATGATGATACCACTGCACTTTAGCCCGAGAAATAGAGGGAAATCCTGTCTCCAAAAAAAAAAAAAAGGCAAAAGACTTTGGATATTTCTCTAAGAAAATACACAAATGGCCAATAAGCACATGAAAAGCTACTCAGCATTACTAGTTATTAGGGAAATGTAAATCAATACCATGGTGAGATATCACCTCACACCCACTAGGATGGCTACTACCAAAGAACCCAGAAAAAGTGTTGCTAAGGATGTGGAGAAACTGGAATCCTTGTGTGCTGTTGGTGGAATATACAATAAAATGGTGCAGCTGCTGTGGAAAATAGTATAGTGGTTCTTCAGAAAGTTAAAAACAGAATTACCATATAATCCAGCAATTCTACTTCTGAGTATACACACAAAAGAATGGAAAATAGAGTCTTAAAGAGATATTTATATGCCCATGTACAGCAACATCATCCACAATAGCTAAAACGTGGAGGCAGCCCAAGTGCCCACCGGCAGAGGAGCGGACACACAAATTGTGGTCCCTCCATGCAAGGGACATCATTCAGCCTTAGAAAGGAATGAAGCTCAGACACTGGCTACGACGTGGATGAACCTCGAAAACATGATGCTCAGCGACAGAGCCAGACACCAAAGGCCACATCTTGTGTGATCCTATTTCGCTGAAGTGTCCAGAACAGGCACATCCACAGACAGAGGCCAGGCCGGTGGGGTAGTGCTGGGGAGGGGCGGCAGTAGGACGGGGTCTCCTTCTGAGGTGACGAAAATGTTTTGGAACTAGAGGGAAGCAGTTGTACAACACCAGGAATGCGTGTGATGCCCCTGAACAGCACACTTGAAAATGGTTAAAATGGCAAATTTTACACGTATTTTAACCTGGTTTAGAAAATTGGAAAAAAAAATAACCCATAGGTCAAAAAAGAAATCATAATGAAAATTCACAATTATTTAGAACCAAACCGTATTATCTGGAAACCATCAGAACACTCAATCAAGAGTTTAGGAAACAAACAAAAGGGTGACCCAAAAAGAGCAGAGGCAAGGGAAGAAGGGACCGAGTTGCCGTCTCACAGACAGCTTGAGAAGACTGAGAGACAGATGTGCTCATGATGGAGAAAAGACATGAGAAATCCAAGAACTGCTTTTCTGCCAAAAAAGTTGACAATTTAAGTCCAAGTAGAAAATCTAGAAAAATAGAGGACTGTAATCCTAGCACTCTGCAAGGCCGAGGCAGGAGGATCACTCAAGGTCAGGAGTTCCAGACCAGCCTGAGCAAGAGCGAGATCCCGTCTCTACTAAAAAGAGAAAGAAATTAATTGGCCAACTAAAAATATATAGAAAAAATCAGCCAGGCATGGTGGCACATGCGTGTAGTCCCAGCTACTCAGGAGGCTGAGGTAGAAGGATCACTTGAGCCCAGGAGTTTGAGGTTGCTGTGAGCTAGGCTGATACCACGGCACTCCAGCCTGGGCAACAGAGTGAGACTCTGTCTCAAAAAAAAAAAAAAAGAAAAGAAAATCTAGAAAAATATAATTGACCAAAATGAATTAAAAAAGAAACAGAAGATTTGAGTACCATTAAAATCGTTACAGAAATTTAATTTGTAGTTAAAAATCTATGTACTCCTCCTCCCCAAACTAGCCAAGATCTGTTGGTTTTATAGGTAGTTTACTAAACATTCAATAAACTGATAATCCTAAAATATATATAAACTTTTCCAGAGAATAGGAAAATGAGAAAAGAGGGACTATCCCCAGCTATGAGACTTACATACCCTTGATTTCAAAATTATACAAATACACACGAAAAAATGAAAAGTATGGGCCGGGTATGAGGGCTCATGCCTGTAATCCTAGCACTCTGGGAGGCTGAAGAAGGAGGATCACTTGAGCTCAGGAGTTCAAGACCAGCCTGAGCAAGAGTGAGAATCCATCTCCACTAAAAATACAAAAATTAGCTGGGCGTGGTGGTGCGTGCCTGTAGTCCCAGCTACTCGGGAGGCTGAGGTGGGATCGCTTGAACCTAGAAGTTTGAGGTTGCCGTGAGCTATGATGACACCATTGCACTCCACCTGGGGCAACACAGTGACAGAGTAAGACTCTGTCTCCAAAAAAAAGAAAAGAAAAGTATGGGCTAATCTTAGTTTGAACATATATACATATTCCTAAAGAAATATTAGCATGCAAAATCCAATAAAATAAAAATATATTTTTTAAATTATGATCAAATTCAGTTTATCTCAGGAATGAAAGGATAGTTTAACAATTGAAAAATATATTTATGCAATTTGCTATATTAGCATTTTAAAGGAAGATAATCAAGTGACTCCATCAATAGATGCTGAAAAAACATGTGATAAAATCCAAAACCCAGCCAGGTACAGCGGCTCATGCCTGTAATCCTGGCGTTTTGGGAGGCCAAAGCGGGAGAATTGCTTGAGCCCAAGAGTTTGAGACCAGCCTGAGTAAGGCACTGAGAACCCGTTTTAAAAAAAAATGAAAATTAAAAAAAAAAAAAAATCTGAAAAACTAGCCAGGCATGGTGGCACACACCTGTAGTCCAGCTACTTGGGAGGCTGAGGTGGGAGGGTTGCTTGAGCCAAGGAGTTTGAGGTTATAGTGAGCTATGATGATGCCAAAGAAAATTCAACACCCATTCTCAGTAAAAACTCAGCAAACTAGGGATGGAAGGGCAGCCTCAGACTCCAAGGTGAAGTGTTAGAAACCTTCTCCTTCAGTGTGCGGAACAGGGAAGATGCACCACACCACCCCAACCCAAATAAGCAAGACAAAATCGCCGAGAGGTTTCCCGAGGATGAAGCTCAGCGCTGGCTCTACTGGAGGCTGGGATTGTGCTGCCTGCCCACTCTGCTTTGCCAGAGCTCTGGCTTGGGAGCTGAACATCAGGCCAGAGCCTGGCCCTCTTGTGCTCAGCTCTGCAGGACAGAGGAGGGGGCGAGGCCCACCAAGGTGGTGGCATTAGGTGGTCACACGTATGAGTTCTTTCTCCACCCAGGGCCTTCTGCCCAGATCCCCACGGTGCATGTGGGGAAGGAGGCTGAGCCCACACGGGAGCCAGAAGCCCCTGACCTCAGTCTTACGCTGGACAGGAGCCGCTTCTGTCACAGCTATCCATCCATGTTCAGTACAGGATACACATAGGAAAGCCATGGCTCCCAGTGCCCCTGCCTAGGGCCTTCGTTTTGTGTGTCCTACCCAAGGGCTCTCAGCCCAGAAGCAGTTTACTAGTCTGGGTCACTTTTATAGCAGCGGTGCCTAGCCATGCCTGTAGGGACATAGCGCTGGCAGAAGGAATGCCAGTTACCACACTAGAGCAAAGCCCAGGCCCACAGCTGACCTGTCTACACACACATGGAAGATCCACAAGGACTGACAAGGAGAAAGACTAGTGAGAGAGTTCACCTTCAGAACAGAAAATCCTTATGAAAAAATACACTGAATTCCTAGGGCTCAGCAGCAATGAGTAGATGGGACTTCCAACGACATTGTGCAATGGGAACATGGGGGCCCAGAACACCAGGCACCAGGATGTATGAGACCGCCGTGAGGACAATCAGGAGGTTACTGAGCCATAGGAAAAAGACTTAACGGATGGTAAGATATGCTGCTTAAGGACGGGAAGTCTCAATTTTGTCAAGACTTTACTTCTTTTTTTTTTTTTGAGACAGAGTCTCAAGACTTTACTTCTTCCCAAATAAATCCATGAATTTATTCAGTGTCGGTCTAATAAAAGTTCATCTAGATTGTTCAGGGAACTTGGCAAGCTGATTTCTAATTTTTACTTGGAAGAAAAACGGGCCATCATTACTTCAGACAATTCTGAAGCAGAAACCACAAAATAATGGTAACATAATTGAATCATGACGAATCAGTAAATTACCTTTGGCACAGGGGGAGACCCGAGTGTGTGTGGGAACTCGCACAGGGTGAGGCTCGTGGGCCTGGGGGCCGCAGGAGCCAGCTGGAGTCAACTGGCCACCCTTGACCTCCACCTTGTCCTCTGCACAGTGTCAACGGCAGCGGCCAACAACTTAATTGTAAAGTGCAAGACTTTAAATATTTTCAAGATAATACAGGAGAATGTATTTATGACCTCGGGATGAGGGAAAATTTCTCAACATACAAAAGAATATACTGATAAATTTAACTACGTCGAATTTAAAAACTGTGAATAATCATGGGCCCACAAACAAAGCCAACAGCCACCAAATGAAGAATGATCTCTGTACCACGCACAGCCACAAAGGATGAGTCACTGCTGCAGTGTGAGTAGGAAAAGCCAGCCCGGTGTCCCTAGTCTCCGCTACTCAGGAAGCTGTGACCGGAGGATGGCTTGAGCCTAGGAGTTCCAGGGTGCAGTGAGCCATGACGATGCCCTGAGCTTCAGCCCGGGCAACGGAGCGAGACCTTGTCTCATTCATTCATTTATAAATAAATAAATAAATAAGAAAAAGTTACAATACCCAATATAAAAATGGGTAAAATGCAATTTATAAGTGGAAGAACCAAGAGAACCAAGAAACACTTGAAAAGATATTCGACACCACCTGTACTCAAGAAACTGGAATTAAAAAATAACCAGGTATCATTTCATACTCAGCTGACTGACAAGAACTAAAGTCTGAACTAAAAGAATAACAAATATTGTTGAATGCACGTGCATAAGGAGAAAGGTGTGCTGTTCTTTAAAAGAGTGATGTGCCAGTCAGCACCTAAGTCTCCAACATTAGAACAGATAGAAAATTAAATAAGAATTACACAGTACAACAGTATCCACCGCAGTGTACAATCTGCACAGAACGCAGCTGTAGGCCACATGTACTGCATAGCACTATATAATACAAAGCAGTTAACATCAAGTAGTTACATTACACATCTCAAAAATGTAATTTTGATTGGAAAAAGTGAGTTGCAGCAAGACCTGTGTTGCTTTCTCTTGCTTAGAGCCACAAAGCCCACGTGAGAATGGCAAGCTCTATTTAGTCCTTGGGTCCACGCTCACCCAGGAGTGAACAAGAGCCCATGCCCTGGGGGCTGCATCTACTTCACCAGCAAGGCCTGGGGACTCGCTTACAAATGTACCCAAACCCAGTGCTTCACTGGCCTGGTCTCCCTGCAGCCACCCAGGCCCCAGGGACCACTCACTGCAGAGCAGCTATGCCGACCACTGACCCTTCCAGAGTGAAGCTATACCAGGCTGCACCCACAGTGCCTCAACATCACATCCCCACTCCCCTATCTCCCGCTACGGGTTAAAGTTCTCAACATGGCACCCCTGAGGTCCCTGCCGCCACCCCCAGACCTCAGCCTACTCACTCTGCTCCTGATCCGCTGCCCACAGGCACATCCAGCCAAAGGGCCTCCCTTTGCCCCCACCCCGGCCCCAGTTCTGCAGCATGAGAGCCTGCCCCACCACCTGCCACTTTTCCTACCCCCAGTGACTCCACTCTCCCTGGCCGCCAGGTCCTTGAAGCAGGACGTGCCTCCCCAGGAGCACCTGATTGCCACTGCAATCAGGCCCCGGGGGAGCAGGCCACACAAATGTCACGAGTGTCGGCACTGGCACGTGAGCACAGGAAGGAGCGGGGCTGGTGTGGGAGGTCTCTGGGGCGGACGGACTAGTGCAGCATTCCGAGGAGTGAGAATGTATTCTCAAATGCATGTGGCGAGAGCAGCCTAGGAGACGCCCTGAGGAGGGACAAGGTGGAAGCGGGAGAGATGGAAAGGCCCAGGTATGGCCCAAGGAGGAGCTGACCTGCTGTGCGCTCCCACACCAGGCCCACGCAGACACTGGCCCACTCCAGGCATGGGTCATTTCCCCCTAGTTTCTGGTGCCAGGCACCACAGCCACTGTGCCTCAAGCGCAACACAGGTTTCTTCAGCGAGGAATGAAGATGAACACATAGTAGCAGAACCAAAACTCTGTTGTTGGGCTAGAAAAACATCTGATAAAATCCAACACCCACCCAGGTACAGTGGCTCATGCCTGTAATCCCAGCATTTTCAGAGGCTGAGACAAGAGGATGGCTTAAGGCCAGGAGTTCAAGGCTGCAGTGAGCTACGATCGAAGCCACTGCACTCTAGCCCAGGAGACGTAGCGAGACCCTGAATCAAAAACAAAACAGAACAAATTCTGTTGGTGCTAGGACCACCAGACACAGAGGTGCCCTTCCCAGAAGCGAGAATCCTTAGCAAATCCATTGGGAAGTCCACTGGCTCAGAAGTAGGCTAAACATGGGCCTTCTGAGAACGTCAGAGTCTTTTTTTGATTATTCTTATTTTTTTTTCAGAGTCTGCTTAAAAGTGAAGTTCTACTCTAATGTCCTTACTCTTTGCTTCAGTGACTTGTCAGCACTGGGGGAGAAGCTGCCATTTGCCCAGGCCCAGCCAGCAGCTCAGGGTAAGAAGCTGTTAGAGCCGGGAAGGGGCCTTCCAGCAAAGGGGGTGGCGCGGCGCTGCCCCGGCCCATCTGCCAGCCTGGCTGGTGACGACAGCAGGGCCGTCCTCAATGAGCAATGTCAGTGCCATCTGTCTGAGCTAAGCCACAAACACAAACCCCTTTTGGTTCAACTGAGGATGAAGCCTACCAAAATGACAGTAAAAAGGTACATTAGGAATAGATTCAGAATGGCCCTGGAAAGACAGGTACCAGGTGACCAGAAACCCTGAAGCTGGAAAAGTTGACGGCAGGAGACCGAGAGTCTGGAGGCCCTGCAGGGGCCTGAGAGGAGGTGAAGGCAACAGTGTCGTGAGGCTCTGGGGTCACCCTGGGGGGAGTCTCAGCCACACGCAGGCTCTTACCTGGCAGGGCCCAGCCCCTCTTGCCTCCACCCCAGCTTTAACCCAATGCAAATGACCCACAGGCCCTGCAGCTTGAAGAAAGAGGCTGCACAGGGGTCAGAGCCAGCTTAGGACCCCCAACCATGACACCCCTACCCCCAAGGCTCAGGACACTCGGGAGGACCCCATAGCAGGCAGCGACCTGCCCTCTACAGCAGCTCTGGCCTTGCCCCTCATCCTCCAGCCCCAGCCTCCCTGTAGGCCTAAGGATAGACAGCAGGATGCCAGTCCAAAGCCTGTCTCCAGAAGAAACAGCTCAGGGAGGAAAAATCTGGAACAGGAGCCATACCCTGCTCTCAGGGAGAAGTCAGGATGCAGGAAGGAGACTTCTAGAATGAAATATTCTGATGGTTTGCATTTTTAAAAAAGAAGAACATGAAAACTGTAAAGCAAGTTAGGGATCTGAAGAGTAAGCCCGGAGTCTTCCAGTCCTCGGGGAGGTCACCGAGCAGGTGGGAGGAAGAGGAGATGAAAATGTCCCTGCAGGGAAGAGATGAATACACGGACTTCAGGACAGAACAAGCAAAAACACTGCAAGAGACAGAGTCCCATGACTCTCTACGCCAAGATAAAGAGAAATCCACAAAGTCCCAAAGTGGGGGGACAGTTTACCTGTAAAGAACGGGGATCAGTCCGCAGAAGGAATTTCCATAGAAACAAGTACTATGATTATTACCTTGAACATTTTTGGGTTGTTAGACATTGTTCTGAGCACCCAGATCTGACACGCTTTTGTGCTGCTCAGTGGTTTACTATCTGTCTCCCTCAGCAGGAAGACTTGGCTGGGCCACTGGCACCTGGGGGTCTGTGCCTAAAACCCCTGCTGGCAGCTAGGGAGCAGGGCGGGACTGCACTCAGCAGATGGGGGCAGAGGTCTGGAGGAAGGACAACCTGCTTACTCAGATGCCACCCTGAGCCTCGACACCAAGTCCCCTGTCGGACGACACAGTCATCCTGGAGCCCAGCATGGCTCATAAGTGGACAGACCCTCCCACACACACAGTGCCAGCAGCCACCCCCACAGGAGGATGTCCAGTGGCATGCGACTGGGGGCAGGCCAGGGAGCAGGCCCTCGGGGCTGTGCAGCGTGCACTTCCCTACCCATTCTTGTTTTCTTTCTTTGATGCTTAGTGTTAAAAGTGAGTAATTCAATCAATTCATCTGAGTGACGTAGGAAGGGCTTGTCTTACAAGTTACGAGACAAAGTTATTTTGAATTTAGAATTCTACGTTCACCCAAATTATCATTAAGATATGAGGGAACCACACAGAACTCAGATCACTACCACACCGCCGGAGGGATGCGAGGATGCCAGACGGCCCACGAGAAAGGACGACAGGGGGTAAAGATCATGTGAAAAAGACACCAAAAAAGCCCACAGAAACCTATATAATCTAAACAATTGTTAATATTGTATCAAAACTAAGTAAAAGAGGTAATTCCTAGAATAAAAATAGTGTGAAATAGAATTAAAAATTCCCAACAATGACCCGAACAAAATGTCAAATGACCGTTTAAGTTTGGGAAGACAGTGTGAGCAGCTTTCAGAAAAAGTCAACAGTCTGGTCCTGTTCCGAGGAGTTATGGACGTGGATGATTCTACAAACTGACACAAAATCTAAGTCCTAACGTGTGAAAGTGTCAGTGCAGCCACCAGAAGAATAAAGAGAACGAGGGATGATTTATATGCACTCACTTCACTGCAAACAGATCATCTGACTCTCACAAAAACCTAGAGGCAGTTGCTATTATTGCCTCCACTTGGCAGATGAAGAAACCAAGGCAAGGTGTTGAGCCACCTGTGATGACGGTCCCTGAGGTTAGCAGGAGAGTCCCTCCCACCTGTGTCATCACCACACTCACCGCCAAACCCAGCCAAAGGATAAACAGGCCCCCACACCCCTGGAAAATCCGCATTCAAGTGGACCACAGGAAGACCTCAATCCCATAAGGCAGAGGTCAGTGTAGACAGCACCCGCTGACCATTAAGGGAAAAAGACTAAAAACTGAGGGCGAATTGGAGCCAAAACAAGCTGCTTCACTTGGATATTTGAGAACATACTTCTTGATTACAAAGGAAATATGACGAAATTACACCCTCTTTAGAAATGAATGCCCATGAGAATATTATTTACCAAAGTCTAGGGGATGCAGCCAAGCACCCACAGGAAAATATACAGCCTTAAATGGGTTTTTTAAAAAAGACCAAGAACATATAAAGAAAAGTTCTGACTTGGCCAGGCGCGGTGGCTCACACCTGTAATCCCAGCACTCTGGGAGACCGAGGCGGGTGGATCGCTCAAGATAAGGAGTTCAAGACCAGCCTGAGCAAGAGTGAGACCCCCGTCTCTACTATAAATAGAAAAAAATTAATTGGCCAACTAAAAATATATGTATAAAATTAGCCGGGCATGGT